>VDFB02139899.1:0-12377 GCA_007258455.2 Sequoia sempervirens | reverse complement strand
GACATCAACGACAACAATTTCTAATTGTCTATACACCTTTGACATCAATGACAACATTTCCAACAAATATAACATGGAATCCTCCATCATTAGCCATTATAGTAGGATTGATACAAGTGTTCATTTAACCAATGACAATGACGAAATGGCATTCCATGGGATAATCTCTTAATTGGGTCTTAAAAGGTTTTCAAAGCACACTTGGGCCTCTTACTATTTGTCATTCAATGGATCCTTGGAGAGGAATTACTTGTTATAGATCATACATATTGAGTGAATTCCAATATTTTATCAATGTTTGGGGGTGTGCAACTGAATTTTGGCAAGAATAAGGTTATGGTTGGCACCATGGCCAACTTGATGGTCACAAAACACTTGCTCAGAGGTCTCAATGATACTCTTTAGGTTGCAACTCTTTGCTTGGGCTTGCCTTTGGAGAATGGGGCATTGGTGGCTAATAAGTCTTTGACAGTTCAGTGGAATCCGTTCATCCTTTTCCAACTTGTTGCTAGTGCTTAGAAGGAAGTGAAAAGCAAAGAAGGTGATGGATTTCCTAAAATAGGTTGTTGGTCTTAGTGACCAAAAGGGAATTGCATCTCCTTACACATTGATAGCTCAAAGGATGAATATAATTAGGAATTTAGGTAAAAAGAATAACATATATATTGTATAGGCTAATTAGTAGCTAATAAGTGCATGTAAATTTTGGGCATTTATAGTCTAGTTTAAGTTGGAAAACAATGTAGTATTTTATGTTTTAATGCAAAGGTAGTGATTCCCAAGATCACAGTTTACCTAGCAAAAACAAGAAAGAAAATAAAATGAACATAGAAAATAAATATATAATAGTCATGTATAAAACATAATATATAATTAATACATAACTATGTGCCAGTATTGGCATGGTGTGATGGTTTAAAGGTGGCATTGTTGTTCTTGCCACCAAGGTTCAAACCCCATTGGGGTGGTATTGTTGAATGGATGTATTCCGGTTCATAGCTCCGGTCAAAAGCGTTTACCCCTTGAATTAAAAAAAATACATTACTATGCAGATTAGAATATGTTTACTCAAATTCAAAGGAGATAGCCCATCTAGATTTGTACCTATTTAAATTATACACAGGGCATTTGATTGTATGAATGGACATGGGGCAACAAGAGTGCTAATCTAGGAGAAAAGTTAAAGATACAGGGTAGAAAGATTATACTTGTGGTGTTATATGTGATAGGATAAAATGCCGTAATTAAGTTTTGTTGAGAATCAAGATAAATAACTTCATAGTTTGTGTGACCCTTGAAATGTTTCAAGAATGTTTCCACTCACACCATGTAGAATTGGGAAATAAAAAATTTTAGAGGTTGATTGCAAGTAAAGCAAGTACCAAAAAAGCCTAGTGAGGATCTAAAAACTTTGATGCTCACAATAAATTTGAAACTATGATATATTTGACAAGTCCCCATGTTGTAGAATCGACAAATAAACAATTTTAGAGGTTGATCGCAAGTAAAGAAAATAGTAGAAAAGCCTAGTAATGATTTGGAAATTCTAACATAGTAAATTTGAATACGGGCAATGATATATTTGGAATGTGCCAAATATCTAGGCATATTCTACACCTATGTAATTCACCCTTATGCAAAGAAAAAAGTATAAACAAATACAATGCTATTGAAATTGCCAGTCATAAGACAAATAAGATTTCAATCACCCAAAATAGAGATTGATTTGGGACCTTGGGATGACATTTTGTTCCAGTTTGTTTGAGGTGGGTTTTTAATTTTGGGAGAGGAATGTATTGTTGGATAATTTCCAAAACTTCGTGAAGACGAAATCCTTCACAAGGAATATCATCTTCGGAGTTGAGAGACACTCCCTAGGTGACTGCTGATAATTGCAAATTGGGGATTATGCAAAGTGCTTTAATTGATTCTTCCAGGTATTTCAAGATATAATCTTTTTGAGTTGCAGATGTCTATTTGATTGAGTAATTTTCTACTACTCAGAGTGCATATAAGCATAATTAAATTAAAGGAACTTATGTTTCCTTTCCTTGAGCCATACCATTGAATTATTGGCCATGGGATTTTTAGACATTAATCAATTTTCACTTTGGAGTCGTGCTTTTCCAAGATGGGTGTCTGTATGATTATTTGCAAAATATTTAATTAATCCATGATTACATGGTGCCAGTTTTTTAAAGTATGTACTTCATCGTGGGATAAAGAGAGATTTCAAAAGAAACAATTTTAACTTATATCTTGCCACTATTTTATCAAGGAAGGAGTTTGTACTGTTAATTAGGAAGTCTATACGATTTTTGGGTATTTAGGCGAAAAACCAAAGGATAGATGAAGACAAAATCCAATGTTAAAAGTGTGGAAGTCCTAAAGTGGTTGAACAACTTGCAAGGTTGAATTAATGGAATTTTGTGCATTTGACACCGTACATTTTAATACCTTTCAAAAAATTTCTATAAAAAGTACGGACGAAATTATTGGGAGTTTGAAATTAATTCATCCTTGTTGATATGTGAGGAAGTTGTACCATGTTAAAAATTGTTGCAAAAGACTTTAGGAGGATACCATTCAATGCTTATGTTGTCGTACACATTATGATATAATTGTATACTTTATAAGGAGTTTATGAAGCACCGTACTGAATGTGAAGGGAAGGAGAAACAATAACAAGGTCAGAGAATTAATTAGATGCATTATCTCATATAATAATAATATCTAATTTTGTTGTATCAATTTTAAAGTAGTTGCAGGTGTTAGGAAATGATTGTGAATGGTAAAAACATTCTATCTATTAACATGAAAAAGATTACAATATAAAGAAAATACAGAAAATTGTAGTCATTTAATGAAATGACCAACTCAACATACCTGATATTGTAGAAATAGTATATGGCTTAGAGACTTGGTGAGAATATCTGCAGTCTAATCCGCCATTGGAACATACTGTAGCTGAACTGATTCGTCTTCTACCAGCTTGTGGATGTAGTGACAATGGAGCTTGACATGCTTGGTACGTTCATGGACGATTGGATTTTTGGCCGGTTTGAGCACCCCTTGATTATTAGTGTACAAGGGAGAAGGGTCTGTTTGTGACATGTGCATGTCAGAAAGTGGAGCCAAACTGCCTCACATGTTGCCTTAACGGTTGCTCGATATTCTGCTTCAGTTGAGGAAAGAGCCACTGCCTGTTGCTTCTTGCTAGTCCATGTTACAACACGTGTACCCAAACTGAATACATACTTAGAAGTGGATTTTCTGTCATCCACTGAACCTGCCCAATTTGAGTTTGTATAACCAATCAACTTTGGATCCTTGCATCTGCCATACAAAATGCCATGATCTGAAGTGCCCTTAACATATCTCAGCACTCGCTTCATTGCAATCCAATGATCAGCTTTTGGAGCTGTCATGAAGTGAGAAATGTAGCTCACGACAAAATTGATGTCAGGTCTAGTGGCAGTGAGGTAGATGAGACTGCCCACTAGTTGCCTAAATGTCGTTTCATTGATTGGAGGTGAATTAGAGTTGGCTAACAACTTCACCCCTTCTCCATAGGTGTTGAGGTAGGTTTGGAATCCTGCATCCGAAATTTGTCAAGCAGACTTCGAGAATATTTACACTGAGAGATAAAAATACTATCAATTGCTTGCAAAACCTCAATACCCAAACAGTAATGGAGAAGCCCCAAATTTGTCATGTCAAAAGCCTGACACAAATCCTGTTTGATTGCTACAATCAAATGTGCTAAACTGCCAGTAATGATCAAGTCATCAACATAGATAACAAGAAACAAAATATCATCACCAGAGTGCTTGACATACAGATTACTGTCAGAAGGGTTGCGTTGAAAACCATGATCAACCAAGTACTGATCAATCTTAATGTACCATGCACGATGAGCCTGTTTCAGTCCATAGAGTGCTTTTATGGGCCTACATACTTGATGCTCTTTGCCAACAACCTTGAAACTAGGAGGCTGCATCATGTAGACTTCTTCTTGCAACTCACCGTTGAGGAAGGCACTCTTGACATCTATCTGATGAATTGTCCATCCAAATTGGGCTGCAATAGCGAGAAGAAGACGAATTGTGCTCATCTTGGCAGTAGGAGCAAAAGTCTCCTCATAGTCAATGCCCTCCCACTGTGTGAATCCCTGAGCTACCAACCTTGCCTTGTATTTATCCAGAGTACCATCAGCATGATACTTGACCTTATAAACCCATTTGCAGCTAATAGGTTTCTTCCCAAGAGGAAGATCAAAAAGAACCCAAGTGTGATTCTTCAAAAGACTATGGTATTCTGTCTCCATAACCTTTTCCCACTCTGGAAGTCCTTTAGCCTCTGAATATGTGTGAGGCTCATAGATGTTGTGAATGTTGGCCATAAGAGCAAAATTGATTGTGTTTTGCTGCTTGCTCTTTCTACGAACTGATCTGCCCTCAATGAGTTCATCATCATCATGAAGATCTTCAATAGTCTTGAGCCACCACTTAGGCCGATGAGTAGAAGTACCAACATTTGAAATAGGAGAAACATTTCCTGGGATTTCTTGAACAAAGTCATCTGGATGTGAGTCCTAAGAAAAATCAAGTGGTGCTAGATCATGACTGGTAGACTCCTCATCTTCAGAGTTAGAATGCTTTGAAGCCCTCCCATTAGGGGAACCAAGAGGAAGACGAACACCCTCATCAGGAACCTTCATAGGCTAATCCGTAGGATTGGTAGTAGGAAGAAATGGACCAGTAGTCTCATCAATCACAACATCACGACTAAATATGAGACGATCTGTCTCCACATCAATCAACCTGTATGCCTTGTGATTGTCACTGTAACCAGTAAACATTAGTTGTTGGCTCTTGGAATCCATCTTGGTATGCTTGGCTTCTGGAATCCATACATGAGCTATAGAGCCGAAGACTTTCAGATGGCCCACCTTAGGTTTACATCCTAACCAGGCTTCTTCTGGAGTCATCTTCTTAACGACCTGTGTAGGTGACCGATTCAGGAGGTAGATTGCAATATAAACTGCTTTAGCCCAATATTTCTTAGGTACATTTTTGTACTCCAACATAGAACGAGCCATTTCAGTAATGGTGCGATTCCTACGTTCAATGACACCATTCTGTTGAGGGGCATATGGTGTAGTGAGTTGGTGTTTAATGCCGTGTGTAGCACAAAAAGAAGAGAAGTCAGTTGAACAAAACTCCCCCCCATTATCTGACCTTAGAGTAACAATCTGAGAACCTAATTCTTTCTCAACTAAGGCCTTATATTGCTGAAATGTACTAAAGACATCTGATTTATGTTTCAAAAAATACACCCACATTTTTCGATTAAAATCATCAACAAATAATAAAAAGTACCTAGACCCAGCAACAGATGGAGTGTTCATTGGTCCACATACATCAGCGTGAACCAATTGAAGTACCTTGGAGGCTCGCCAAGAATCACCATCTGAGAATGGTGTTCGATGTTGCTTCCCAGCTTGACAAGTTCCACAAACTCCATGATTTTGAGTTTGGATCTTGGGTAAACCAACAACCAAACCCTCCCAAGATAGTTGAGAGAGATAGTGCACATTCAAGTGCCCATAACGCTGATGCCAAAGTTTGCTGATGGAAGTACTCCTGGCTACCAGAGTGTGCTCCTGAGAATCACTGGAATCAGCAAGTCTATACAAACCATGATCCTCAAGTCCCATAGCGATTGTAGTACAAGTCTCCCTATCAATGATGCTGTAGGTGGACGAGCTGAAAACAACATCGAACTGGGGAGAATGTTGCATGATTTGACTGACGGAGAGAAGGTTATGTTCCATGCCAGGAACATAGTAAACATCAAGAAAGAGTAAGTTTCTTCCTCCTAAGTGAATCTGGATAGTGCCCTTACCAACAACTGTGTACTCTTCACCTCCAAAAATGACAGAATCAGAGAATTGTTCGAATTTTGTGAACTAATCCCGATGATGAGTAAAATGCCGCGAAGCCCCAAAATCAATATACCAGGCAAAAGATTGTACTGGATTTGCTGTTCGCTTTGCCATAAAAGCATAGAATGCAGATTCTTTCTACTTAGTGTGCTCCATGACATTGGCCTTTTGTTGAGGCCCTCTCTGCTTCTTTTGTTTAGAAGCTAACCGAATGCGATAGTCAGCCTTAATGTGACTGTATTTATGGCAATAATTGCACTGAACGTTTTTTTCTTCTTGTTGTCTTGAGAAGAACCATAGCTTTTCAGTTAAAAAGTTTGCGCCTTCCCTTTGTTCTTAGCAGAAGATTTGGCAGAGAACGCTTGCTCTGTGGAGGTGGAACTGGTACTGCTTCCAAACTACTGCCTCCAACGATCCTTTTGTAGAAGCTTGTTGTACAAGTCTAGAAACTTCAAGTCAACATTTGTTGAAGTAATATTGAGCATCTGAATGAAATGTTCATAAGATTTTGAAAAACTCTTCAAAGTAATAGCGACCATGTCCTCTTCCTCGATTGTGCGACCAATTGCCTCCAACTAATCATGAATGTCCTTAATCTTTGTTAGATGTTGCTTTAAGGACATTTTCTCATACATCATGATGGAAAAGAGCATGTTCTTGAGAAAGAATGGTTTGCTATTGTCGGAGGTTTCATGAAGGGCGTTCCTTTAAGGACATTTTCTCATACATCATGATGGAAAAGAGCAAGTTCTTGAGAAAGAATGCTTTGCTCTTGTCGGAGGTTTCATGAAGGGCCTTCAGATGATCCCAAATTTCCGTAGTGTTGATGCGGTTTTTGTGACCATACCAAACAGGGAGAACAAAATAGTTTTGGGGCTACTCCGTCCTCTCTTGATCAAAGTATTCCATGCGCTAAGATTGCGAGAAAGTTAGCATGTTCAACTCCAAGGTTCCTTTAGTGCGAATAGACCCAGTTTGGTTGATGTGTATTGCTGTGTTAAAATGCAGGGGGACTTACGTAATTGTTCAGACTTCTAACAGTTAGCAGCTGGTATGTGATTTGAAGGGAATTCTTGCGTGTATGATTTGGCAATGTGGTTCCTTTCCTAAAACTAATCAGAAATGTACGGAAAGTAAAAGGGGAAAGGGCCTAAGAAATTTATACTCTACTCTAAATGCAAGATGCGTGGGGCTTCGTTTCAATAGACTTCAACCGGATTTCACCTAGCCTCCGTCAGATAGCCTCAGCAAAAACGGTGCAATCTTCAAAGGGGATAGCCAAAGGTATTCAAGTTATAGTTTAACATACATACACCATCAGAACAACGCATATAAGTATGTAAACCACAACCGAAGTTAAACACAAGATAATGTCCAGTTGACCACACAAGGCGGACTTATCATCAACAAGCCGCTAGTGGTATGGAATGTGAAACTATCTCAATAAAACACCGCACACACACCCGAAGTAATACTTGCATGAATTTAATCTACTTGGATACGAAGGAGAAGAAACCTTGCTAGCATTTCGCGACAAGGCGAATTCCATCATCAGTCTATTATCATAAAAGATGTATTTAGCGATTCTTCAAAAGTTTTCAAAGGAAAACTTTCTTTCTTCTACAAATTATGCAAAATGCTCTACAATACTACACTATCTAGCTCTAAAGCTCTCTCAATGTCTACTCTGATTCTAACTTTCTAACTGTCTAACTATGTTGCAAATGAGGGGGACTCCCCCTTTTATAGCTAGCCAAGTCCCAAAGGACGGCTAGGGTTACAATCAATAGAGTGGCCAGAATCGTGCCACCTCAGCCCTAACCCTAAAAACTGCCAGAATAGGGAGTGGTACATTAAATGAATCAAAGATTCCCACTCACTCCCAAAATAGCAAATGTAATAAATGCTCCACATTCAATCTTCTAGAAGATCCTCGTCCAGTAGTGTGTTCCCATTGGCCTTCTCTTTGACTGCCAACTCAACAAATCTGCTAAGTACAGCCTCAACCTCATGAACTGAAATAGGCGGAACACAATCCAACTGAAACTCTAACACCGTGACTGAATGCTCGTGCCTCGTACAAGATTTTCTCCAAGCAGCTAAGGAGTCTGGCATTATTTGGATCAAAGTGGAGAATGTAGCAGTATTCTCTCAAAGAATCATCACATTACAAAGTCTTTAACATCTGCGAAGAAGGAACAGCCAAAACCCCTCAAATTATCAAGATTAACTTCATCTGGATTCAGCCGCCTAGCAAATATAGCCTCAAAGGTATTCTGAACTCCATCTATAATGTTGGCCATAGCCTTGTGTACTCTAGCTGAATCTGCCTGTGCCGCATTGAAGAAGCCACGCCCTGTGATCGCCGAAGAATACGAGAGAAATCGTGTAGGTCATTAAGCACGAATGACACCTCCATCCAACCGGCCATTGCGATTGGCACATGCCTCAACTTACCTCAAGGCGGTTGGATCACCTTACTCACGATATAGATGGAAGCATCGCCCCAAGCATGATCCACCGCATCCATCCAGATGTCAAAATAGTAGGGGCCTGCTGAAGGCAAAGGCAAGGTCTTCCATGAATTTCTCTGTCTCAGTACGAACTCCTGTGACCCATTTGTCTGCCTCCTGTGTCATCCTCCCCAACTCTACCAAGCCGCTGATCGACTCTCTAGGAATATCTGCTGGAGGCTCTATCACTGGTACATCCTGCCCTCGAGAACGAGACAACTGCTGAACATATCCAACTAACGCCTTGTGTTCTCGTTTCAACTTCTTATATTTTCCTTCTTTCTTGAACAATCTATCTTTGAGGGCAAGGAAGGAGTTATCACACTCCTCAACAATCTGAGCACCAGTAGGGCGTCCCAAGTCAAGAGTGGTGACCACATAATTTTCAGGAGCTGCTTCATTCCGTCCTTTCATTTCGTGGGACAATAGCGTGAAGGAATCGCGAGCCATCATCAGTGGAGATCTTTGAAAACTTTCTTGCCTTCTTCTTCGGTGGAGGAGCACTGATCCGGTTCAAAAATTCTTCCATCTCAACTGCTGGATCAATCTCCTCACTCGGGCTTCTTCGCATTCTATCTCTAAGCCAATCGGGCACCTCATATAGTATATCAAAGGGCTGCTGCTCCTGTGCCTCGACTTCTCTAACCTGTTCCACTTCTTCCTCATTCTGGTGAGGCTCATTGTCCTCGAGTGGCTGAGTGTCTCCTGACACTATATCATCATCATCGCCATCATTCATGGCCGCCTCTATCTCCTGCTGAAACTGAGGGTCAGTAATAGTCCCCTCATCATCAAGCTGATCAATCCTAACAGGTACATTGGCACTCTGGCCAATTGACTCTCTCCGTGGAGGCTGAATATCATCCTGTATCTCTGGTACCTGATTCATTGCAATTCTCTGATCAGCAAATAAAGACACCTCCTGTATGCTTGGAGAACGTGTCTCCAAAGGTACTGCCACTGTGACTTGTGGAGGCTCTGGCTGAATTATTTCTTTTTTCCTGGACTCTGGACCTCGTGTAATCTGTTTCTTCCTTCCTGTGGTGGGCGTCCTGTGATCTCCCATCATGTTGTAAGTCAAAGCAATTGACCTACTCTTCAACCTGTTTACCTTTCTATCAACCCATGCCCTGGTGAATGTCATAACTGGGATGGAAAGAGTATCAAGATCAGCAACCTCGGGCTCTGACCAATCAATAGGCGGAAGTGGAGTATCTCGAACTGCTGCATAATCCGGGTGGACTACATCCATATCCTCGCTGACCTGGTTCGGAACTGGAACTACCTCACACTCCCTGATCAGAGTAATCGGCAATCGAGAAAACATCCTTTTCCTCACTTCAATCTCATCCACTGCATCAGCCCAATAATCCTCAATGGTGGCCTTATGTTTAAATTCTTCCGACAGAACCCAATTGATGTTATGGTGTGGGTCATAGTGCTGTCGGCTAGTATGATATGAGAAATGATAAAACTGAAGCTCACTCTCGGCTTCCCTAGTTGCCTGTATAGGACACACCTCATCCGAGTTGCCCATCACAATTGGAAACTCTATCCCCCCTTTCTTCTTTTTCTTCTGGATTTTGTCAAAGGCAAGCAACTGTCTAGATATCTCTAGCATTATTATCTTATCGGTTGGGTACTTAGGCAGCCTATAAGGGTATGAAGAAAATCCTTGCAGCCTAATATATGAAAATCTTGGAAACTGTATAAACCAGCACCCATACCTCTCAATTAGCTCCTGGGCATCCCTAGAGATTCTGTGATGCAACCTCTCCTGAAGCAGCCTCGTGATGTACATGGTGAATGAATCGTTGACACGCTTGTAGTAGGTTGTGCTTGACAGGTGCAACTGTGTACATGCCTCATGGATTTTGAATTGATGAGAGCCACAACCGACGGGTTCTTTGTAAGAAATCCCTCTGTACCTCGTCATCCGTGCCAACATATAAAAAAGGTAGGAGCTCATGTAAAACGTTTTAGTCCTCCTCAAGCTCAGGAGCTGCTCATGTATATTGTCGCTGATCATCTCAGCCCAATTGACATAATCCTTTCCTTCCAACACCAGGTTGATGTAATAAAACATCCAAGGCTCGAAAATATAGGACTGTGGGCAACCACCAACCCTGCTCAGCATCATAATAAGATCACAATATTCTTGCTTTAGGTCTTTGGCTATGATCTACTTCGGCAACTTCGCACGAGACGGCTTCGGAGTGCTCATCCAGTGAGTGTTAATTGTGTCCATGCACCGTTCAAAAGCAGAAGCATACATACGCTCCGCTCGCTCCCTGGACTTGTAAATCATGTTTCTATGCACCGGGATCCCGAAAGCTTCACCAATGGCTGCCGGAGTGAGGTTGGCAAGCACTTGGCCATCTGGTGACGTGATCGACCGGTGTTCTTTCTCGTAACAGTTGGCGCACTCCATAATAAGCTCTGAGCACTGAATGGCTGGCGGAAAACCAGCAGCTGCATATAGTCCACTTCAGACGATGTTGTGCGAAGTGACTGAAGCCCGATGACTTCCAATCCTGAACAGCCTGTTCTTGAAGGCCTCCAGGTTGACAGAGCCCAAGTTAGTGTCTGTCAACTTGCCCAACTTTGAAATAAACTTCGTCTCTGGCATGAACGTTTTGCTGAGCTTCTTGATCGTAGCCTGTCTTGAGGCACCATTGTCCTTTCCGGTTGTCCTCGCTTCAGCCATCTGCAACATAACAAACATTCATCAGCAATTAAATTTAATAAAATAAGGCATGATAGGGGCTGCAGTCGAATTCTAGAAGCTGCAATAACTCTCGTGTTTGCAAACCTCAGCTTCTTCTCATGGATATATTCGAATTCCGACACTTAGAATGGGTTTCTAAGTGAACTCTGATGATTTTACTTCTCAATCAGCAATCAGCAATTTTAATTTCTATGTCTTTACACTTCAAACCAGCAATCTCACACTAGCAAGTTCGTGCTTTTCTCTTCAAGGCGTCCCTCAAATGGCAACTTCAACTCAAGCAAATCAGATTTCAGCCACTAGCAAAGTCGTACCTCTTCTAAGCAACTTCAATCTTCAGCAAACACTCCTCTAATCAGCAATGGCGTACCTCTTCTACCTCAGCAATGGCGTACCTTTCAGCTCTCAGCAAACTCAAGGCGTCTCCTTCTACCTCCAGTGCAAGCAACCTCAAGGCGTCTTCTTCAGCAACTTGTACTTAGCAAAATTCAAACTTCAGCAGCTTAAGGCGTCCTTCAAATGCAGATTTGGATACTCAGCAACTTGCAAGTGCGTCCTTCTACTTCAGCAACAAATTTAATCAACTCTCAAGTGCGCCTCTTCAGCAAGCTCAATTCCTCAGCAAAATTCGAACTTCTTCAAGCTCACTCAGACTTAGCAAATTCGCCTTTCTCAGCTGTGAAAGTGAGTGAAAAACTTGCTCATTTTATAGCTAAAATTCAAATTCTAGAAGACGTTAATTTTAGCCAGTGCCATTAAACTCCACTACTCCACTTCAAGAATTTGAATTTTCCCTCCCTGGTGTTTCTGACACTTGTCTCCAGTCGTCCGGAATATTATTCTTCTAGAAACTTGACTTTGACTGGCGTTCTGGATTTTGTTTTTGAAAATTTGATTTAATTCATCTTCTTTTAACTCACCAGCCGGAGCTCTGTCACTTGAATTCGAATTTTAAACTTCATCATCTGCTTGGAAAATTCATCCTCGGGGAATTTAATCACAATTATCTAGGCAACTCTCTTCAGATTCATCGTTCGAAGAAAATTCATCTTGAAAACACATTTTATTCATTTTTGCCTTAGAAAATTTAAAATTCTCCCTTAGGAAAATTCACAATTCGAGCACTGATTAAATTCTTCACTGAAAAAGTGTCGGCGAAGCTTGAAAGATTTGGAAATCCATTCATCAT
>VDFB02139898.1:0-26746 GCA_007258455.2 Sequoia sempervirens | reverse complement strand
AGATCCCAAAAAGATTATGCCAATATCAATAGTTAATTGTATTTCATCTGCTAACATGTGCCTAGACATATACCTAGAGCTCTCGCTACATAATTTTATCATTCTTATTCAATTATTTAAGGCCATTTATATTGAATGGTTTAAAGGTATTTCCTAAACATGTATCTTACATCTTGAAATTACAAATCTAATGCAAGTTCACTCATATCTTAAAGATCACATGGATCCATTCAATAATATTTGCAATCCACCTCCACGCCATCCATCTCCAACACCTTCACCTCCACCTCCACCCACTCCACCTCGTAACCCCCCACCTCCACCACCTGAAATCAATGAGCATGCTCGTTTGCAAGCACAAATTAATGCTTCTGCTAGAACCATCCAAGATCAAATCAACATTATTCAAAATGAAGAATGTGTCGCACCTCCTGTGAGGATGTTTGCATCTAGGATGCAAACCCTTGTTGATGTTGTCAGGGCTATGGATGGGATCGTAGATGAGCATCGGCAATGGCTAGAGGAGAGGAGAACTCCTGATTTTGAAAAGGAAAACACAAAGAAATGAAGATCTATGCAGTAGAGAGCCATAATAGTTTATAAATTAAAACAATGATCTTAAATAGTTATGAATTTATAAATTTGGTGAACGATGGATATTTTGTTTGATGAATTTATAAATTTGGTTCCAAATGGATATTTTAGTGACATGAATTTATGATTTTGGCTCTAGATGGATATTTTGTAAGTGACATGGATTTATGAATTTGTGGAATTTATGAACTTATAATGAATAGTACATAATAGTATATATTTATGACTATCTACTAGATCATGATTCTAAAATTTGTAATATATGTGTGTGTGTGTGTGTGTGTTAGACATGTCGAGATTTTGTGAATGTTTCAAGCTCATTGTTTAGCATGCATGTGCATGTATTAAAAAATTTGCATTTTATAGTTCTTAAATTTGAAATTGTATGCATGTAAATATAGTTTAGTTTAATGATTTGTACTACGCAAAATTATGCATCATATTTTTTATTTAAATGTACATGTACATACATTTAATTTTTGAATTTTCGTGCTGACATGCTCTTTGAGTTGAACAATCAATGTATATATATGTGCATTTCAATTAAATATATGATTCATTATATATAATACCATCCTATTTCAATTAAATATATGATCTTAATTTTTTTATGCACATGGACTATTTTGTATGATTTAATGTAGGTGCACATTATATCAAGCATATATCATGGATGATTTTAACATTGATGATACCATCAATCCACCACCTCAGCCATAGCCAAATTCGCCTCCCTCCACCTCCACCTCCACCTCCACCTCCCTCCCCCTCCCTCCACCTCTCCACTCCCCACCTAATATGCCACATCCACATCTATCACATCTAACCAGGCTCAGCTTTGAGAGCATGAATGGCAAACGATCGCAAGGGTTGCATCCTTACAAAATCAAATCAATGCTATGCAGAGTCAAGCATTGATTCCTCCACATGTGAGACGTTTTGCATCTACAATGCAAAACGTTGTTGATTCCATCAGGATGATCGATTCTAATCTTGATAGGCATCGACAAGACAGAGAACAAATGAGACAATTTTATTCTAATGGTCTCTCTTACAAACAAATATTAGACCTTAAAATAATGAAAGCCCATCTAGCCCCCTACTTTCTTAACCCCGTTACTCGACAACCCATTCCACCCAACAAATCTAGAATATCCATGAGGTGGTGCATACATCCGCAGATGAGTGCACATTTTTGGGATCGATGGTATATGGTTTTTGATAGTCCCCCACATGCTAATTGGGAGTGCCCATTGTATTTTTTGAGAAAACTGTATGTAGAGTTTGTTTTGTGGCAAAAGCCCAATTATTTTGATTTTAGATCATTTCAGGGTGTTGGTGGCGACATACCACAATAGAGATTAGGGGAAAGGGTTGATCCCCGACGCCCCGTGCATGAGCAACCCCTTGTTGTTGCTCCTGGTCCTCCCATTCCTGCACCTGTACATCATCAAGCTCTGGTCTCAACATTAGGTTCCCTTAGTACACTCATAGGAGACCTTGATCAGCACGCTTCTGCGATAGTGAGTGGGGAGCATAGAGACGATGATGATTATGGAGGAGTTTTTTATGGAGCTGGTCCGAGTACCGCTCCAGGAGTGTCGAGGCTCGTCCCCCATATATGTACTAGTTGTCATCAAGTATGTTATGGACCTAATCAGGCCACACCTAGTTCAGGTGGACGGGGAGATTCTGGTGGTTCATCTGGTCGCATCAGTTCATTTGTAGAATTCCTCATAGTAGAACATCACCCTGAGGACACTACAACACAGGTATAAATATGCATCTAGATGTACGTTCATTTTATAAGAATTTTGATGGCTGTATATATCAAAGAAAAGTTTGCAATACATTTTAACAATCAAATTGTTTGGTGTATAGATGGCACTAACGATGCAAGGGCAATCATCTGTTCCACGAGTACATACATCGACACCGGTCATACTCGGCAACCCTTATGGGGTATTTTGATTTCAATTTTTAAAATTATATATGAAATCATAAACATGTTTAACTTCCTTGAGTTTTAAATTTATAATTGAATCACATATATGTTTCAAATATTTATGTTGGTTTAGTGAGTCAATCTAAGATTCATGCTCCATTTTCCTCTTCGTGGGATTGCTACACTCCTCCACCATCGAAATACAGATTAGGTACATTCATATTGTAAATTTGTTTAAAGTTTGCAGCATTAGTATAGTTACAATTTTATGAGTTTTGAATTCAATCGATATATGAAATGCATGCATGTACACTTGTAAATATTATGTTGCTAAATGTCTATGTACATGTATGTCTAGGTTGATACCACAATAAGAATGGGCATTGAGAAAACATTTGATGTTGTAGTTACTCGTGAGGCCACTGATTTCTAGGTTGTTTACAAAACTTTCTACACAAAATGTGCAAACTTGAATATATATATATATATTAACCTAATTCAATTGCACATGCTTTAATTTTGATCTTGTAGGACTTTGTTAGTGCAACTTTCAGCCCTGACCCAGACATAGTTACACCACCAGGAGGACATGTAGAGCAGGTTTCAGATCAAATGGTAATTTAATTTTTTTATTATATTTAAAGTCAATTATAAATTTTAAATTGAATATATACATACATATGAGATTTTTACATATCTCTTTCTTTGTAGCATGAGACACATCTTGTAGCTGAGCATGCAATGCATGTGTCCCCGAGAGCCTAGCACAACCTCAAAAATACCAAGTATTAATTAAAATATGATAAATTATAAATTAAATTGAATTAAAAAATTAATTGTAGAGTTGTACATCTAATTTTGAATTTCTTTTATCTTGTTTATGTAGATTGATTTAGAGAATTTAGAGGTTGCTTCAGCACCAGCATCCGTGACGTGATATGATGGTAATTTAATTTTATGATGGATTATAAATTAAAATCGTCATTAAATCATTTTTATTGTCTTACATCTAATTTTCATCTTCTCTTTATACAGAATGTTTCAAGTCATCCACATAGTCCGTGATGGTGTGAAGAGTGTCTCTGATTATAGAGACATTACATGAATCTAGAAACATGTGATTTTTATGCTATATTTGTTTATTTCATGGACTATATTTCTTTGTTTATCGTATGTACTCAAGTTGGACTTTATTTCAAAGTATTTAATATATTGGTTTCCATGCACTTAATATGTTACATAAATTATGGACTTTATTATTGTTTGAAATTTTAATTTACACATGTACATTTATGCATTTTATGTTCATAGTCAAGACATTATAGGACATTAATGTGAAATTTAGTGATCTCATACATGGATTAATATAGGGGACATTTTACTATTTATACTTTGCAAATTTAGTGATTTCATACATGATATACATGATATGTACATTCAATAAATAGCGATAATTACTCAATGAACTTATTCAATTCACGGCAATCAATAATTAGTCAATAAATCATAATTTATAAACAAAAGCAATCTATTTATATACCAGAAAGGATAAAATTTTAAGAAATAAACAATACCATAGAAGATTAGAGAATAAAAGTATTAATAAATACTATAAATAATAGTTCATCTAACACTAATTTATAAGTTGTCAAAACAAATAGTGACGTCTTAAGGGGGTGTCTAAAGGAGTCATAATAGAACATCTTAAGGGGATGTCTTAAGGGGTTATAATACGTCTTAAGGGGATGTCTAAAGGGGTCATAATAGAACGTGTTAATTAAGGGGATGTCTTAAGGGGTCTTAAGGGATGTTAAAGGGCCAGTAATAGAACGGTTAATTAAGGATGTCTTAAGGGTCTTAAGGATGTCTAAAGGCCATAATAGAACGTAAGCAATTAAGGATGTCTTAAGGGGTCTTAAGGGGATGTCTAAAGGGCCAAGTAATAGAACGCCTTAATTAAGGGATGTCTCAAGGGTCTTAAGGATGTCTAAAGGGGTCATAATAGAACGTGTTAAATTAAGGGATGTCTTAAGGGGTCTTAAGGGGATGTCTAAATATACAGAACATGTTAATTAAGGATGTCTTAAGGATGCCTAAAAGGGTCATAATAGAACATCTTAAGGATGTCTTAAGGGGTCATAATACTTAAATGGATGTCTTAAGGGTCTTATAAGTGTCTTAAGGTCTTGGCAAGTGTCTTAAGGGGATGTATTAAGGGGTCATAATATGTCTTAAGGATATAATTGATTTAACAATAATGTATGCATGATATTTAGTGATTATACACATAAACATAAAGTTTCAAAGTAGGAAAACATGCACATTTAAGAAACAAAATATATAGAATATTGATTTGATACATAGAAGTACATAGAGTATGTTTAATTTTGTAAGTATGTATGTTTGTATACATGTTTAATTTTTTTTATATACATGTTTGTAGGTTGAATCCAGGCATCCTCTCCTTTTTGTTTCAAAGTATGAGATCAATGCAATGATGGCTTTAGGATACAAAAAATGACAATAAATCAATTTTAAAAATTAATGTCCAAGCAATATCAATATGTAATCAAAACATGTATTTAAATATAATTTAACTAATAATTACCTATTTTTACCAAGTATTCCATGTTGTCTAGGTTGAATATGCATGGACTAGATCCTTTTTGTGATTATGCCTTAAGGATATATAAAAGAACAATTTAAATCAATTTCAACTAATAACACACTTGACCAATGTTGAAACATGTATTTAATGTATTTAAAAGGACAAAATAAAACTAAAACTATATTTACCTGTATTTACTTAATCCATTGTACCATCTGCATCCTCTCTTTTTTGCAATGCATCTATGATTGCCTCATGCTCTTCCATAGAAACTGACCATAGCAATTTTTTTGAAGGTCTTCCACCATACTGCTCTAGTTTTATATTTTTTGCCACCACCAAATATGAATAATGCATAATCTTTTTATGTGTTTCATAGTCTTCTAACGCGTAGACCATTCTTTCTTCTCAAGTATTTTCGTGAGCTGGGCGCCAACAACCACCACCTATCCTATTGGAAAACATGTTCAAAAGCCATCATCAACAACTTCTCAAAAATTTTCTTAAGGATCAAAGACTTGTTCTAAAAAAATTGCTTGCGATCTAAAACTTGTTATCAAAATTTTCAAGGAGGTGTCTTAAGGATCACTGCACTTGATAATGAAAGCCACTATAATCTCTCGAGGTGTTATAAACTTATGTTTAGTTTCCACACAATGAGCTAACCAATATTCTCATTGCTTCATTCCTTTTAGGTGCAATTAACAAGATACACATGGTCTCCGGCCAACAAATTCAATTTAATAACTCAGGTATTGCCATCCATATAAATAATCAGTATTAAAAAATAACTTAATAAAGTGAAATAAAGTGAAATAAATTGAATTAAATTGCCTTCTTGTACAAGGTCTGAAACACGCTCATAGTCATCTGATGCAAACACTTGATCATTGTCTTCAATTGTTGTTTCATATTGATTGTGTGCTTGTGCAAGTGTCAACGATCTTTGCTCCCACTGTTCAACCCATTCTATATTTTTGCAAGCTTCCCAATCTCCTGAGATACAAAAATGGAGAAAACATGCAAGCTCCCTTGTCCAAATAGTCCATGTGCTTGCTGTCGCACTCCTAAATGAATGCCATTTAGTAGATCCACTAATTGTCTCACAATCAACTCTAGATACAATGTTCTCTTCTTCCACCAACCAAAATAATCGATGAACTGTAGAGTAATCACTCGAACCAGGTGCAGATAATCTTCTATTACACCAATCCACAATCTCATGTGCATTTTAAATTTTACTGAATCCTCAAATTTTAATTATTCTCTAGCAAGAATTCTTTTGACACACGCACCAACTCCATCATATTCTCCTTTACCATGCCCAGCTTCAAAAAAACTCCATATATGCTGGACATTAAGTTCCTTGTGAACCCTACTTAACCAATAGAACATTCTAGCATTTTTGAACTGCCCCGTACAATTATCTGACCATATGAGGTGTTCTTTCATATGGATTCCCCTTTCTTTTAAATTTCTATAAAATATACTAAAACAATATTGAACAAACTCTGATGAGTGTAACTGATTGTCACTCAAATAAAAATGATACTCCCTAAAAAAAATTATATCATCCTCGGTGCTATCATCTGCATGTTTATAAACAATATGGACAAACATAGCTACTTGCATTGAATTATAATATTGAGATTGAATTTCCTCTTGCAAAGCGAGAGTATAATTCTCAGCAAAATCAACCAATCGAAAGTATAGTACCAATTGAATGTTTCTACATGCTACAAATTGGCCATCAAGCCATCGAAAGATGTTCAAAGTGTGCATAACATATTTTGGTACACTTTATTATTAAATTCACTCATAAATGCATGCACACTAACTTTTTCCTCAGAATTCAAAATCACAACGCTTTCCTATTTTTCCATCTTTAAAGAATAGAACACTCCTAAATCTGACATCTACTAATTGTTGTCCAAAATCATGATCAACACCTCATGCAAACAAATTCTTAAATGAAAGATTTCCGCAGCTAATGCATTATCCGTAATACAAGAACTTAAATAAAATAATTTATCATTAGATTTTTCACAAAACAAACCCGGGGCCAAACTCTCTTATTGCTTTCCAGTGGTGCATATCACTACCACAACTCGTGATAATCATGTTAGTATGCAAGGTACAACGATATATCAAAACATCATAAAAAATAATGAAATTGAACATGTATTTTACAACAACAAGATATTCAAGTGCTTATTAATTTTACATACCGTGGTTTACATTTTTAAAAGACCTTTGACTTATTTTAATATTACCAGTAACACCAAACGCAAAATTTTCTATAAATTTGCTCAGGTTGTATCTAATAGGTGTTTTGGGTGATGATCATGAACTTTGGACCCCACCCTTAATTTTAAAACATCTATAGCATTAGATGAAACCCTAGTATTATCATGTTAATATTTTTTGATCAAATATTTAATTTCAACATTCAATTTTATATCGGACCTCGGGAGTCGACCACTGAAACTCCAACATTGGTTGATAGGATCATTTTCTATACTCTCTTCTTTTGGCCTTCTTAGTAATGTTTTAGGATGCATTTTTAAAACTCACTAATATTGCTTTTTACCATTCTTTTATTCAAATTTGTTTTATTAACTATAGCAAGAGTTATAGCTCTTTCTGTCGCTGCTTTTATCTTTTTAGATCGAATTATTTTTCCCACAGATTGAATGGCACTAGGCAACAATAGACATAACATGTTTTAATGATTGATCTTTTCTTTTTGGTTTAACATAAAAGCCTAACCTTTTCATTACTTTCCTCATTTTTTCATTCTCATCAATTGCATCATTAGTTGACATTGAAATGCAAAATTTTTACGATAAAAGAATTTGGTGTATATTCTATTCGCATGTGTTCTTATTTGCCTCCAAGAAATTTGACCAGGAAGATTATTGAAAACACCACTTCCAAATTTTAAAAAGCATTTTCATTAAATTCAACATCACATTCTAGATTTTCATCTTCATTTTCATCTCCATCTTTCATTTTCATTTACATTTTCATCTTCATTTTCACTAACAAAACGGCTTTTCATTTTCATTTTCATTTTCATTTTCATCAACAAAACGGTTTTCACTTTTCATTTTCATCTTCATTTTCATCAACAAAACGGTTCTCATTTTCATTTTCATCAAAAAAATGGTTTTCATTTTCATTTTCATCATCATTTTCATCAACAAAACGGTTTTCATTTTCATTCTCATTCTCATTTTCATCAACAAAATGGTTTTCATTTTCATTTTCATCTTCATTTTCATCAACAAAACAGGTTTTCATTTTCATTTTCATTTTCATAAAAATATAGGTTTTGTTTTCATTTTCAAGAAAATGATCATTTTGATTTTCATTTGCAACAAAAGATTTTTCTTTTTTGTTTTCAACAAATTCTATAAAAGTTTCATCTCTCTGAATATTATCAATGTCAACATCATTAAGTCCAACATCTTGTAAAACTTCTACATACAAATTTACCATTTCACTAACATGTGGATTTGAAGATGTACCTAGATTTGTGCATATTGAAACATTCTCCATAGCATTCAAAGAGGGATTTGAAGACATAGTAGGACTTGTTTGTATAATCATATTCTTCTCCAAATTGACTCCTTGCAAATTACCTTCATCTACAACCATGGTATCCTCAATGTTTTCATCTTCAATAGTTGTTGAATTGGTTGCTCCACCATCATTCATTGATTTCATTCTCATTCTTCTTTCTCTTTGTCTTTGTCTCTCTTTTTCTCTATTTGCTTCAACTTCTCGAGGAGTCAATGTCTTTCTTCTCTTATTACGAGCTTTATCTCCCATAATTATAAAATTCTCAAGCACAAATGAATGTTAATAGTGAAATACTTCAAAATATTCAATCCAAATTAGAAGTTGAATACCTCTTAGGACAAAATTATTCCTCTTGTGTTCCTCAAAACAAGAAGAAATTACCACAATTCCACTTTAAAAATTGTTTTCTTTAAGCTTCCTTTGAAAAATTCAATCCATATTGCAAATTGAAACCTTTTGTTCCTCCAAACAAGCACAAAAATAACACAATTTCACTTCAAAAATGGTGTAGATGATGCTCTGTTTGATAAAATCAACCAAAAATCAAGTTCACCACCTGTAAATACAATAACTTATGAAAAATAATTTACTTTTAGTGCTCTCGGCCATACATGTGAAGTTGCAGACTTCACAGTAATTCTCCACAGTGTATTTAAATAAAATAAACGAGATCTTTCTTACTATAATACGAGATCCCATTCACAGGAATTGAATGTCAGAGCCGTTGTAAAGGCAACGGGATCCTGTTCCATTGACAATGGTCCGAATACTGCCGAATGAGGAACGAGATCCCGATTATAATACGGGATCCCGTTTATTAATAAACGAGATCCCGTTTTATAATCAGGATCCTGTTTTTTAAAATTTGAATTTTTTTTTGCATTGTGGCCGGGTTTTTGCCTAGGTTTTTGGTTTGGAAAAAGCGTTGGAAGTCCGAACCTAGGCCTTCAACCTGGTTTGACCTGCAAGTTGAAGGTCCTAACAATGTCAAAGAAAAATACCGACTTTGAACATATGGTTGACGACCTTTTTTGCATAATTTTTTGACGAAATTAAAACCCATTTTAGATAAAACAATGCAGATTCTAAATATGTAATTTGTTTTGCAATTGAATTATTTTTCTATTTTTCAATTAATTTCTAATAAAATTGGTCCATAAACTTTAAATATCGAGTTTTTTACTATTTTAATAACTTTTGATCACATAACATTTTGACAAACGGATTGCACAAGAACAAACTTCGCATAATTCTTTTCAATTTGAAAAATAAAAAATAAAAAAATGATAAGTTTAGGTCATCTTATGCATGTCGTACATGACAATTTTTCAAAACGACAAATTTGCCTAATAAAAATTTAACAAAAAAAAAATATTCAATAAAAAATTACAAAAAAATATCAAGAATAAGCTTCAGTGAGTCATAAATTTTTTCCCAAAAGGATTTAGAAAATACGATAATTTAAGTCAAAATATGGATGTCGTACACGTGCATGGTATGGTAAAAAAAATGACTTTTAAACAGTGTTTTTTAGAAATGCCTATTAAACTCAATTTGTACAATCTGGGTATTGAAATAAATTATATATTTGGAAGCTAGACTCCGAGCACTACATTTTATGATTAGTGACTTTGTTAAAGATTTCATCTCTAAGTGCTTCAAATTTTAAGGTCAAATGTGTCAAATTCTGAAAATCAGGAAAAACACTTCCACTTTTTGGCCAAAAAGTGGACTCAACTTCTTGCACACACCCCATGAGAGAATAAAGCAAAATTTGAACACAATTCTAAATTCTCTCGATCTTGATCATATATTTCTTTTAGAATTCTTGTTTTCTTACTTCTATGGCTTGGTCTTAATGAAGCAAGTGTAGGATCTAACTCATTACTTACATTTGAATCTGAAGTAGGTTGGCCTTCGTAGTTTGATGGCTCACCCTACACAGGATTTCTTGGTGGAGTACTTGGTCTAGCTTGGTTTGATTGACCATCATTTTCTTTTGATTCTTCTTCACTATGTGGTATTGGCGCTCCACTTAAGACTATACTATCAATGTTTCCATCCCATGCTTCTTCCTCTTTAAATTTAACATCCCTACTAAGAATCATTTTCTTTGAAAGAGGATTATACAATCTATAAGCTTTTGATTGCTCACTATAACCGATGAAAATACACTTTTTACTTTTATCATCCAATTTTCTTCTCAATTCAGATGGCACTAAGGAATAGGCAACACATCCAAAAATTCTAAGATGAGACACAAAATGTTTCTTACCAGTCCATGCTTCTTGTGGAACTCAATCCTTGACACTCTTTGTAGGACTTTTGTTCAAGATGTATATTGCACATGCTACTGCTTCTGCCCAAAAAACATTAGATAAATTCTTGGCCTTCAACATGCTTCTGGCCATTTCCATTATGGTTCTATTCTTCCTCTCTGCTACACCATTTTGTTGTGGTGTGTACTTTGTTG
This sequence comes from Sequoia sempervirens, assembly GCA_007258455.2. Taxonomy (NCBI): domain Eukaryota; kingdom Viridiplantae; phylum Streptophyta; class Pinopsida; order Cupressales; family Cupressaceae; genus Sequoia; species Sequoia sempervirens. The sequence goes on along the minus strand of VDFB02139898.1, from coordinate 15,541 downwards.
TAAATTGTTTCTTGATACCATGATCTCTACAAAAGTCTAAAAATTCATTAGAACTATATTCACCACCTCTATCTGATATGAGTATCTTAATGTGTAGACCACTTTGCTTTTCAACCATAGCTTTAAACTCCTTGAATTTACTAAAGGCATTAGACTTATACTTGAGAAAGTATATCCATGTTTTCCTACTGAAGTCATCAATAAATGTTAGAAAATATATGCTTCCACTTAAGGATGGAGTTTGCATTGGTCCACATATATCAGTGTGAATTAACTCTAATGGAATCCTTGCTCTGTATGAACTCCTTACAGGAAAACTTTCTCTATGTTGTTTTGCTAATATACTCATATGAATTAGTTGGATTCTCTATGGGTGGTAAACCTTTCACCATATTTCTCTTTTGCAATAAACTCAAACCTTTAAAATGAAGGTGACCATACCTTAAATGCCACAACCATGTTGGGTCTAAGTATACTATTTTGAAACTTACTTCCTCTGATCCTTGGATGCAATCAATCCAGAGGGGGAACATCCGATTCTTGGTCATCTCAACCTTTGCAATTAACCTGTCACTAGGATTTCTATCCAGAATTGTACATACATCTTTGTTAAAAGAAACTTTATACCCTTTTTGCACTAACTGACCAACACTCATCAAGTTATGTTTTAAACTAGGTACAAAGAAGACATCAGGAATATATCTCTTTCCTCCATTCTTAGTCAAAACATTTATAACACCTTTCCCCATTACAGATACTTTACTATCATTTCCCAATTTCACTTCAGATTTCATAGAATCATCCAAACTAGCAAATAATCCACTATTGCCTATCATGTGATTACTACATCCACTATCTAAAAACCATATATTACTGGAACTTTCTTGAGCAACATTACAGGTTAAGAATAACCCTCCTAAGTTATTATCTGATATACCTGATTAATTTGCATTTTGTTTATTCAATTCTATTTTTTTCTTCCAACATTCATTTGTTAAATGACCAAATTTCTTACAATGATTACATTGAATATGAGACTTATCAAACCTGGGTGATTGATGTTGAAATTGATTTCTTCCTCATCCTCTGTTATTGAAACTCTGATTGGACTGATTAGTCCATTCTTCTTGATCTGGACTCATGCGTCCACCTCTGCCTCTTCCTATTCCTCTGAAGTTTGACCTTCATCTTCCTCTGCTAAAGGACACTTGAAATCTAAAAGCATTCCTTGAAGAAGAATTATTATTCCTATTCATTCTGGATTCATGAGACAATAAAGATCCCAACAGTTCATCTACAGATAACTGAGCTAAATCTTTTGACTCTTCAATGGCAACTATAATTACATCAAACTTACTAGGTAAACTTCTAAGTATCTTTTCAATCACCTTTTTGTCTACAATATTTTCACCATGTGACCTCATTTGATTTAACAATATTCATCACCTCAGTAAAGAAATGATCTATAGATCCAGATGCATTCATATAAACATTTTCAAAAATTCTCCTTAATGTTTGTAACTTAGCTATCTTTACTTTGGTTGTACCTTGATAAACAATTTCTAATGCATCTTAAGCTTGTTTGGACTTGGTTGCTGCAACAACCCTAGGGAACACTAAATCATCCATAGCTTGTTGAATAATAAACAAGGCTTTAACATCCTTTTTCTTGGTGTCTTTGAGCTGGTCTTTTTCTGCTTGTGTTAATGCCAAAAAAGCTGCATGATCTAGTGGTTCTACAAAACCATTCTCTACCAAATCCCATAAATCCTGAGAACAAAACAATGTTTTCATTTTTATTGACTAGAAATCATAGTTCTTACCAGTAAACGGTGGAATTTGAGGCTGTGAGGCTACTGCTCGATGCCATGACTACAAACTTGTTTGATACAATAGTCTAATACCTTCAAACTGTGGCTGTAGGAAAACAACAACAACTTCTGCTTCTTTCCAAATATTACAACCTTCTTTCGAGGCTTCTTCTTACAAACACTTAACCTTTTCTTCAAAATCTGCTCAACAACTCCAACTACTATGACTGGGATCTTTGAAAGCTCTCCTTTCTTTCAAACTCAACAATCCAGACAACCAGAACTATAGCCCAAGATTTAAAATCTACTCTGATACCAGTTCTAGGATAACAGAGGGCAATACACAGAAAAACAACAAACTCAAGAGACAAAGAAATAAGATAGAAACATATGCTTCAACATACACAAGATTTTTATTGATGTAAATCTATTACATATGGCTCAGCTATTTATAGAGGTCTTTAGGCAATGGAGAATATAAGATAAGATTTCCTTGCATGGAAAGTAATAGCATTAACATATAAAATAAGAGAAGATAAGATAAGAGAAGATATGGTAAAGTGGTGAGTGAGTCAGATTCCATAGCTTATCTTGATAAGTGGAGTGAGTCAGATTCCATATCTTATCTTGATTAGTGGAGTGAGTCAGATTCCATCAATGAGTGGAGTGAGTTAGATTCCATATCTTATCTTGATAAGTGGAGTGAGTCAGATTCCATCAATGAGTGGAGTGAGTCAGATTCCATATCTTATCTTGATGGAGTGAGTCAGCTTCCATCAATGAGTGGAAGAAATTAATTCCAACAACTGCCAGCTGGCTATTTTCTAGGTCTGGCTATGTGACTGTGTATTGTTGTGCTCTGGGTTTTTTGCAGAGCTTGGTTCCCAAAGATGTACCACCTGGTCACATGCCTGTTTATGCTGTTTCAAACCATAAGCGGTTTGTGATTTGAATTAGCCATTTAAATCATTCTCTATTCTGCGCTTTGCTGGAAAAGGCCAAGGATGAATATGAATTTGACTCTCATAGGCCAATCATCCTTCCCTGTGATGGATATACGCTTCACTATCTAATCAATCTTGTTTGGAGCCAGAAAGATCTGTTGTTCCCATATTTCAACTTGGGACAAAAACAAATTAGAGATCGCTTATAATAACCGAGTGTCTCAGGGATTTATTCATATTTACCCACTTTAGTATTCCATTGACAAAATTCCACAGGGTTGGTAGTTCTTGAATAGAGATATTCTGTAAATCAATCTTCGTGAGAAATTAATGTTATGAGTGTTTGGAACAAGTCTCAAAAAAGATAAAAAAAACGTTCAAGTCTTTCTTGACTTGTATACTTACTCAGTTTGAATAGAGGCTGCATCTTAGTTTATGAATGAAAAAAAATTCAACTGAAGCATATCAGCGTAATTTTGGTTTAAATACCACTTTAAGATTTTTTTAAGTAGTTTATCTGAAATGATAATAATAAATAGATTTTATTAAAAAAATCAACAAAAAATTATGATAAGCCTCTCAATTAAATCAAAACTTTAGAGTGTACTGTTTAACCGTCAAGACATGATTGTAACCTGCACAGGAACATATGATCCAACATCATCATATTTAGGATTGAATATAGAATTTGCATGACCAAATTCTTTTAGAATTTATGGTAAGGGATTAAACTAGCAGTCAAACCATAAAGTATAATAGGCATGTGGATAGGAATTGATTTTTAGTTTTCTAATAATCTTTTATCTGTTTTATAAAAGTATTTTAATTTTTGTCGATGGATATATATTTGTATGTATTGAGGACTTCAAATAAGATAATAGATTATTCTTTTATTTTTTGTTGATGGATCATTTTATTATATATTTTTGGTATAATTATATTTTATATTTTCTAATTTTTCATAAATATTAAGCTTAGATTAATATTAAGATAATATCTTGACATTTGAACAATTTATATGAACAAACATATTATTACAAATGTGTAATCTATGTAATCTGAACTCTAATATCAATTATTAATAATTAATCTTTTGAAAATAATATATATATATATATATATATATATATATATATATATATATATATATATGATGAACATTATATCTATAAATATCAGATGAATACTTGTCAAACTCAATTTACTTTTTGTATTATGTTATGAGGAGCCAATTGTGTAGTTTTAGGAGTCAAACTCATTGACCCATGTTTTGTGGGTAGTGGTTCACAAGAAACCATCTCTCATGATAATGGATGGTCCATTCATTATCATGAGAGATGGGTTCTTGTGAATCACTACTCATGAAATATAGGTCAATGGGTTTGACTAGTAAAACTACATGGTTGACACCTAGTAGAAATATCACAATTTGACATGCTATAAAAAATATGTTCTATTTATTAATTTACTTCTGCTAAATCAACAATCTTTTAAATAAATTATTATTTTTAAAAAACAAATAAATTATATTCTAAACTATTCTTCGAAATGGATTCCTTCCCTAGAGTAGGACTTGCTTTTGCACTTTTCTCTACTTAACCAAAACAACATTTAAATCACAATATTTGACCATATATGTATTGGTCTATCCAGGATCTTCTTGCTCATAGTGATGCAAGTTATCTTAACTTGAATTTTGAGAATTGAGGGAAACCACTTATTTTCCTAAACTTGCCTCATCTTCTGTTGTGTTTGGACTTGTGTAGTTGATCATGTGTATGAGAAAACTTTGGCTGAAGTTTTTTTTGTGGCCAATCTTATGCATAATTATTTTGTATGATAACTATGAGACTATGTAATGCCTCAGCGTTCTCATGTTTCTTTTTTGCTTGGAGTGTATCCAGCTAAGTAGTCATATTGTTTATGATGTCCTACTTGAAGTCCACCAGCAAGTGAGTAATCTTCATTCTTGAAACTCCATTGTTGGATGATTTACCCATAGAGGATAGGTAGTCTCTTCCTTTCTTTGAAGCTACCCTAGAATAGTAGTGACATATCTTCTTAATATCATCCCAAGTAACTTGGGTGATATCTCCTCCTCCCATTAGGTCCAAAGCATCATTGCAACTCTCAGTGATCCCTCTAATGAAGAGGATCTTTTGAGACTCCTCATTGAGTGTATGATGTGGAGATTTTTGTTGAAAAAATAGAAACCTTAAAATGTAATCCTCCAAACTCTCATCTTCCTTCTGCTGCATCCTAAAGCTGTCATCTCCTCTCATGTCACTGCCCTTGCAATATTATTTGTACCTTTCAAGAAATTTTTTTTTCATGTCATTCCAAGTTTCCATGGTATTCCTACCTAATCTCAGAAACCATCTTAATGCAACTTCTTTCAAGGTGGTAGGAAAAAACTTAAGTCTATGAGCATCAGTGGTGTAGTCATAACTTCTATAGAGGATATCAAATTCAAACAAGAAAGTGTCAGGGTCTTCTATGACAAGTCCATAAAACTTAGGAAGGACTAAAGCAGGGATGTTCTTGAGGTTGTCAACTTCATTCTAATGAGTAATAAGAAATGGAAAAGATGGTTGGTTTAGTCTATTTTTTTGTCTATTGTCATTATTCTCATCACCCATGGCTGCTTGATGAAGTTCCAAAGAAAAGGGATTCTCAATCAAATTTTGGTCTTCAGAGGAAGCGTTAGAATTGGTTAGATTGGGAAATGCATCGGCAAAAGGGCGTGCTTCTTCTTCTTCTTTGTCTCTTGGAAGATTCTGATGCTCAACTAGCTAGAATGGACCAAGGTCATTAGGAAGGAATCTCCCATGAGCATCTCTCCTCCTTCCTCTATGCATCCAATATCAACTCAATATTAGCCAACTCACACAAAGAATTGGTAAAAGAATAGCGGGTCATTACTTTCGTAAATGAGTGGTATAATACAACAAGAAAGAAACTATCAATGACTCCAAAGAACTTCCTAGTTTGACACCATCTCCAACAATGGCACTAAAAATGTTGGCCTCCTACAACGATTTAATAACTAAGCCTTTAAGGCTGTGATTTAGAGATTGAACATTTGCACTAAGTAGTTATCTCACTCACCATGAAGGTGCATTTCACTTGTCAACCCAGGGATGTAAACTTGAAATGGGTGAGAACTATATATGCACTAGGACTCTACTACAATCATCTATAAACTAGGAAAGAACTAATGCTAGAAATAAGGTGTTGGAAGGAAATCAACTTAAAAACTAAACATAAATCAACATCTTCACTAAGCATTAACAACTAGACTGGAAATGAAAGATAGAAATGACAATCTCAGCAAATAGATAGGAAACTACTCTATTTGCCTCGGCTACACAAACATACACAGAATGGAATTTCAGTGGCTGCAAGAATAGATAGTTGCTGAAATTGAAACTAACTACTAAACAAAAAATAACTTTTAAACTAATAGATGAAATTCTCACCAAGTGGGCCCCCTTGGGTGAGTCTCCCTTACACTAACTTAAATACAGCAACTCAGAATATCATATTACTTCTTGAAAGCATAAGTACAACATCTTTGCAATATAACTGTAAACTAGAAAATGTGAGTAGAAACTTAGAATATCCAACCTTATCAAAAGGAGCATCTAACCATTATTTATAGGGATAAAAATATTGACTAACCCTAACTACCTTGGCATTCAACTCCATCAAAATAGGAGGATGCCACTTATTAAAAGCATAGAAAAATATGGAGGAAGTTATGCATGCACTAAATTGGTCAAAGTAGACTTACTTCAACAAGAATCTACCACAACGCACTCCCTAGATTTGCTCAACAATAAATATGACCATTAAAAAGGTGGTTACATTCTCTTGTTTGAATTAGGAATTTCCCTCCACGAGAGTTTTCTCACTTTGACTTCTTAATGATTAGTTTCTTAAATTCTTAGTAACTGACCAATCTGGCAAGAATTTCTCCCACACTGCAGGCTTTGTTGACATCAACATTTTAGTGGAAACCTACACAATAGCATTAGCACACACAAACAAATGCATATCTATAATTACCTTAATAACATTCATCTAACGACTAGTAAATTCAACATAGATAATCCTCATAACATGATAATATCATTGAAGACACAAAGATAAAGCTTATGTCCAAAGTCTATGATTTTAAGGAAAATATCAACAACCAAGTGTCAAAGTCTATGATAGAAAAAAACATTATATAATGAATCCTATCAAAATTGAGCCATTAATTGAGCTCATCATTCCCCCCAACCTAATGTTTTGTTGGTCCTCCAGTAGAAGGAACGCTATTCTTTTGCCTAATCAGTGCCCTAAAGTCACCAATTGCCAGCTGCCCCACATTAGTCTCTGTGGTGTCTAAATCAAGATCCTAGTAGAATCCTTGTTTGTTCTCCAGTTTGTTCCATCTTGTCCTTTCTGCAACTATGTCATATTGGTAGAACTTGTAATCTAACACATGCCACAATAATGTAGGTGGCTGAAATGTTAAGGGAAGCCAAAACTATTGCTTCCTTCTATCAATTTGTATGTACCTATCAACCCTTTTGCATGTTGCAACATAGTTATGTAAAGAGTGGGGTTCATCCTATTTCAACTCTTCTTGCAAACTGTTCCACCTCTGTGCTAAATATCCCATTACTAATTTTCATGTGGTTTCAACTACCTTCTCATATTCTTTGTAGGTCTCTTCTCTGGCGGGCATAATCTTATTTTTGTAGATGGGGCAGTAAATAATTCTATGGAATGTCATGAAAATATCTCCAGGGTTACTAGATTCAGCCCTAAGAGGCAGGGGAGTATGAAATTCCCTTTCCCTATAAATTCTATACTACTGTCCCCAACTAATTTCATTGTGAATCTAGGACATAAATTCCCTTAAATGAAATTCCCCAATATACAGTAAGGGATTCCAATCATGATCATTAGACAAAACATAATTGTCCAGATATAGTTCACATAACAATTTTTTAACATTAAGAGGGGCAAACTGATAAGCATGGAAAAATTCATGTGGAGTGTTAAGAGTAGGACTCAAACTTGAAATGATCCTTGATAGCTTGAAGGAAATATTTTTCTCCTTCAAGTGCAGGGCATAAAATTTAGAAGGAGTTCTACATGCTAGCATTTTGGGTATTAAATCTACCACATTATCTATCCTTTCCTTCAAGGCAACAATTTCTGCATTCTTCTCTTTATTCTCTGCATCTTTCTTTTTAATCTCATTCTATAGCTTGTGATTTTCTTTTTTCCATTCTTTTTCCCTTCTTTGCATCTCACTCTTCAATTTCAGAGCTGTGTGATTCCATGAAAAGGTAGGGGGTTTATGTATTCCTACCAAAATATTCCCTAGCATTGATTCTTGTTGTTCACATAACACCAATTGCAGTGATTTAGGTTTTTCATCCTGCTTTGGCTGGAGAAACTCCAGATTCTCATTTTGTTCTTGCTACAGGATTTCTTGGCTTTCATCTTGTTCTTGGTTCTCAACTTGTTTTGTAATGGTAGCGAGCTTTTCCAATCTGATATTTGCTTGTTCCTCAAAAATATATTTTTCCTCAACATTCACCTACCCCATTGAGGCTTCCATCTCCTCCCTAGATGTTTTTCTAATCCTAGGGCTTCTTTTTGGAGGTACACTAGTGGCTGGCCCAATTGGTTTTGATCTCTTAAGAGGTTTTAATATTTTTCTTCGGCTGTAGGAGGAACAGTGTTATCAACCTTTCGTTTCTTAGGGCTGGGCATTTCTTTTTCAGCTATTTTCTCCTTGGCCTTCCCTTTTCTAATTTCTTCTTCTTTCAATTGTGCCTCTTCTCTCTTAAGGGAAGCCCTAGTTCGAATTAGGGTTTTGAAAGGGACATTATCATCAAAATATGAGGATGAACTTTCCTCATCTGAACATTATGACTTAGAAGAATCAATTTCAATAGCTTGCTTAGCTAGAGAAGGGTTTGAACTAGGGTTTGCACCCGAGGTTAATGCTCTAGGAGTAGTTTCAACAACTCTCTCTTCACTAACATCACTATGAGGTTGAGACTGACCTCTAAGACATACATGTTTTGGTCTAAATTGATCAATGTTTAAAAACTCCTCCCACATCATATCAGATACTTCATGTAGATATTTTTCCACTAAAAATTTGATTAAACAATGGCGAGAGATAAAACTATCCCTACCTTTCCGCATTTCAGCCGCCATGATGGCAAGGAGGTGATATAGCACATTAGGTGCATTCATTCTTTTTCCATGCCTCATATGGTTCAAGAGCTTGAAGTGTGAAGAATGGAGGCATGACTGGCGGCCTTCACAAGTGATGTACTTGACAATGTGGAAAACTACTTGTCTCCATGGCTTTGGGAGATAATTTCTCTTCATACCCTATTTATCCACCACCAACAGAGGGTCACTAGGTTTAGTACATTCAGCCTTGACTGACCTTGCATATTTTGTAGCAGGGTATGGCTCACCATTAGCAGGTAATCCCATTACCTCCACAATTCTTTCCTCATTAACAATCATGTCCAACCCTTTTACCATTGCCTTCCCCTTAGAAAATGTTTGTGCAAATTCTTGTGTAATGTCTTCATTATAACTGTTGAGCTTCAAGAAATAGTTCAACTATCCACAATTTCTAAACTCTGCCAAAGAAGGTGCATCTTGCATTACCATGTTATGAACTATGGGTTCATTTTGAATTAGCTGACCTCCCATTGTTCAGCTGCCCACAATCAAACAAGCACTCTGCTAAATTTCCTTTTCCTATAATCTCTTTTTGAAAACCCCAACTTCTTCTTCCTATAACTCTTCCTTCTGTCGTACTGATGCTGATGTCATGTAGCTCACCAAATTACTTTTGTTGTGTGACATTTGAAATTATGAATAGGAAATAAAGTTTTATTAATGAGGGGTATTATCAAAAGGAATGACAGTAGTTCAGTGACATTCCACACATGCAAGCTGTCACTTCAATTTATCATTCAAATTGGCTTAGTTTAAATTTGCTAATATGGATGACACATGGACTTGTGAGTTCACACTCCTCCCCAACCTAATTTACAATATGTGTCCACACAGGCTGGTTGATAATTATGATGGGATAAGGTGGGGTACAATTTCATGCTATGCAAAATATCTACATTTAATTATAGTAATTAAACAAATGCACTAAAGACAATAAAGATATAACAAAATATTTTGCACGTACCTGAAATTTTGGAGTATCTTTGCAAAGAATGTGGAGAAAGTACCAATTACCTTTAAGAAGTATGGTTGGGCAATGAATGTAGTCATGATGAAATGGAATGAAATTATGATGAAGTGGAGCGATGGTGGAGTTATGGAAGAGAGAGAAGATGGAGATGGATGGGAAAATGCGTCGATTAATGAAGAAGTGGAATTCAAAAAAAGTGAAAATCTTTATTATGAAGTGGTTGCATGTGTACTTGGATTAGTTAGAAGGAGGGACACTAGGTCTACTTCGTTTGACTACAGGAAGTTCAGAGGTTGGGTGTTGATTAAACCGTTGCATGAATTCTTCCTTGGACGCTGGCTTATGATACAACCTTAGATGATGACCGTTGACCAAAAGTTTGAATCAGATAGGTTCAATGGTGGTGAGTTGTACAACTCTATTAGGAAATACTTCTGCAACTTCATACGGTCCCAACCATCTAGTCTAAAATTTTCCTACATTGTCTTGATATCTGGAGTCATAAAGGAGTGCCCAGTCACCAGGCTGAAAATTCTTGTCCTTTATGTACTTATCATGCCATTTGATCCTTTGATTCTACAATACCTCAGTGTGATGCAAGGATTTCATTCTCATCTTATCTAAATTATTTAGTTGTATGATTTTGTCTTTTTGTACCTCAGAGATATCCATCCCTAATTCTAGTGTAGTCCTAAGAGTCTTATGCTCAAATTTAATGGGACTCATAGCCATTTTTCCATACAGTAATTCAAAAGGAGTGAAAAATATTGTTGTTTTCTAGGTGGTCCTATAGGCCTAGATAGCTTTTAGCAGCTGATTTTCCCAATCTCTCCTATGAATAGCCATTGTTTTTGTCGAAATTGACTCAATTTCCTTGTTGGTCACCTTAGATTGGCCATTGGCCTGAGGGTGATAGGGAGTAGACTTCCTATGTCTCACATTATATTAATTAATGAGTGCTATGACAAGGGTTGATGTAAATTGAGCCCCTTGATCAGTCACTATCTCCATTGGGACCCCATAATGAGTGAAAATTCCCTCATACATAAATTCTACAACCTTATTATATCTGACATTCTTCATTGCTTTAACTTCAACCCACTTGGTCACATAGTCAATGCAAACTAGGATATAGGATTTACCATTTGATGGAGGATCAATGGTTCCTACAAAATCTAGTCCCCATTTGTCAAATTGAGTGATTACTACCTATGGGTAAAGGGGCATCTCATCAGATTTTGTTGGCCGACCCATCCTCTGAGATCTATCACACTTCCTTGTATACCTTCCTGCATCCTTATGAAGTGTGGGTCAGTAATATCATGTGTTAAAAGTCTTCATTGCTGTCCTTTTGGCTTCAAAATTCCCTTTTAAGTGTTCATTGTGACATGCATGCAATATATCATATGTCTCATCTTCCCTTAAACATATCCTCATGACATGGTTTGGTCCAGTGTACAACAAACAACCTACAATCCATGAAAAAGGAAAGGTTTTCTCAATGAGTACCCTTCTCTCATTTGGAGACAAATGAGGAGGAACTCTCCCTATAACCAAGTAATTGGTGATGTCAACATACCAAGGAGTATGCGAATTGATAGAAAACAAATGTTCATTAGGGAAGGAGTCATCAATGACTTGACTGTCTTATGATATAGTCAATCTAGAAAGAAAATCTGCTACAACATTTACTTTTCCTGGTTTATCAACAATGGTGATGTCAAACTCCTGCATCAACAATAACCATCTTGCTAGCTTCCTTGAAATGAGGGGCTTATTCCTGAGGTATCTCATTGTTGCATGGTCTATATGAATAAAAATATGATACCTTGTTATGTAGTGTCTAAACTTGTTAAGTGCATAGATGACTGCCAACATTTCTTTTTCTGCCCCTTGTAGGTTTTTGCTAACAAAATATATTGCATTCTCAATGGTTCCTTCTTTCTATCCCAAGATAACTCCTACAAAATAGTCTAATGCATATGTATGAATGTGAAAAGGAAGCTCCCAACTAGGACCTTTGAGTATAAGAGCATGGGTTAGGGATGCTTTTAGATTAGAGAATGCCTTGTGACAATCCTTTGTCCACTAGAATTTAGCATCTTTAGTGAGAATATTGTACAATGGTGTTGTCATTTTGCTGAAATATTTGATAAAATTCCTATAGTACCCTGCATGACTCAAGAAACTTCTAACATCTTTTTTCTTTGTAGGAATAGGAAGATTGGTAATCACTTCAATCTTTGTTGGGTCTACTTGAATTCCTTTTTTAGAGATGTAGTGTCCAAGGACTATTCCTTCCTGCATCATCATGAAACACTTCTCATTATTCAGTGACATGTTATGGTCTTCACATCTCTATAAAACCTTCTCGGGGTTCTCTAGAGCTTCTGCAAAATTAGCACCATAGGTAGTAAAATCATTCATATAAATCTCCATGTAATCATGTGAGATGTTTGGAAATATACTAATGACTACCCTCTGGAAAGTTGCAGGTGCATTAGACAAGCCGAATGGAAGCACTGAGTAGAAATAAGTCCCCCATGGACATGTAAAGGCGGTCTTCTCTTGATCCTTAGGGGTAATTTGTATTTGGTTATAGCCACTAAATCCATCTAGAAAAGAAAAATATTGTTTTCCTGCAAGGGAATCCAGTACTTGGTCTATGAAAGGAAGGGGAAAATGGTCCTTTTTGGTGGCAATGTTGAGTTCCTTGTAGGCAACACAAACTCTCCACTTCCTTCGTTTTTAGGCACAATCATCAGTGGGGACACCCACTAACTGTCTGAGATGGAGTAGATAAATCCTACATTCAATAATTTCTGGAGTTCCCCTTTGACAATTTTTCTCAATGCAGTGTTGATTCTTCTTTGTGGCTACCTTATTGGTCTGCAATCATCTTTGATATATATCCTATTAGTGCAAAGCTTAGGATCCAATCCCTTCATATCATGGTAGTCCCATGCAAATGCATATTGGTGGATCTTCAAACTTAGGTTTTTCAATGACATATGTTGTTCTTGACTCATCTTGTTGTTAATATTTAGTTGTTTTCCTTTTGACACTTGCACTTGTGTGTTTAACTCTATCATAGTTGCTTCACTAACACTTGGAATTTTTAATTCATGTGGCAAAAATTCATGAATCATATAAGTTGCTGCAGGAAGTTCAGTTGCAAGAGGAGTGGATAGAAGTGTCTTCATTGAACTGGGAGAACCAAATTCATGAGTAGATGACTCTTCATGTACCTCACAATGGTTCTGAATTATGTGGGACACCACTTCATCTTCTTCTTGGAGTTGCATGAAAGAGCTTCTACCTAACATCACAAGTTGTGCCACTGAATGGACTTCCTCAGCCTCTTCTCCCACATGTGGCCATATGGGGTTATCCATGTCATGAGATGGTTGAGAAGAAGGGTAGATAACAAGATTTTTGGTGCTCTTCCCATAAGAAATAATCATGTCTCCTAACCGACATCCAATGTAGGCATCTGTTGTGGTCAACTATGGCCTTCCTAGGATAATGGGATACCCACCTAGTGTAGTTTTAAGAGAAAGAATCATAAAATTGGCTGGATACTCCCAAGAATCTAGAGTTACCTCAAGGTCCTCTACTATACCATCAGGTTTAACAATGGAACTATTAGCAAGCTACATGATAGTAGGAGTAGGTCTCATGTTTGCAACATTTAGTTGTTGCAGGATATCCTTAGTCATCACATTTATTGCTGCCCCCAAGTCAATCAGAGCATTCCTTATTTGGATTGCATTTATGACAACTCCTACCACAGGACTACTTGGGTTAGTGTACTTGAGAACTATAACTTCTCCAAGCATGATGTTTGCTAACTGTCCTACCACATGAACCGTGGTGGGGTCTTTCTTTTTCCTCCCTGGCTTTTTGAGGCATGCCTCTTTGATTGCTTTGCCATATATAGGGATGTATTTTATGGATTTAAACAAAGGTATCTTGAAACATATGTGTTTCAACTAATCTAATACACCAAAGGTTGTTTCTTCCTTCTCTTCCTTTTGCTTAGCAACTTCTAACCTTTGAGGAAATGGTGGATCTTGATCATTCTGTTGAACTGGTTTAGGATTTCTAGGCATGCTAGGCTAAATGGGGACATTCAGAGGCTCCTCTTCTTCCATAGGAAGATCAGTGATGATAGGAGTGGAAGGAGATGATAAAGTAGTTCTTGAACACAGGTGGATGTCACTCACACTCACAACATATGCAATAAATTGATTAGGATCTACAGAGTATACTGGTTACTATTGTTGTGGTTTGTTATTTGGGTTAGGTGTGGGATGAGTTGGTAACTGAGTAGGCCTAGGTGTGCTTGAACTTGAGCTAGTATGAGGCATTATAGCATGTTGCTAGGGTTGTGAAGGTGGTTGCATGTAACTAGTTGTCTGGTTTGGCCATTGTTGCCCTCCCCTCCATTGGGATGTTTGTTGCTAGTTTCCTGGAGGTGGTTTCCAATTCCCCTAAAACTATTGTCAATTTCCTTGAGGTTGTTTCCATTGGGGTGGAGAGTTTTGGTGATTGGGATAGGTATTTGGAGGGTTATTCCAAGGCTGAGGTGGATATCCTCCATAGTTGGATGGATATGGGGGTTTCCATTGGTTACCAGATGCATAAGAATTGAAATATGGCCCAACAAAATATAATGGATATGGTGCCATACCTTGTCTTGGAGCCCATGACTTCCTTTGTACAATATAGTAGACTTGATCATCTTCACTCTAGATTGGATTGAATTTAGGTGCAATCTACTTGCTGTCAATATTAGCCACCATTTTTTATCTGTAGTCCTTCTTTTGTTTGCAATGAAGGTAATATTTTGCTGACATTTCCTCAGCCTCCTCATGTTTCTTCTTTGCTTGGAGTGCATCCAACTGAGTAGCTAGAATTTTTACGATGTCTTGCTTAAATTCTACCAACAAGTGAGTAATCTCCATCCTTGAAACTCCATTGGTGGATGATTTACCCATAGAGGATTGGTAGTCTCTTCCCTTCTTTGAAGCTTCCCTAGAATAGTTCTGACATATCTTCTTAATATCATCCCAAGGAACTTGGGTGACATCTCCTCCTCGCATAAGGTCCAAAGCATCAGTGCAACTCTCAGTGATCCCTCTAAGGAAGAGGAGCTTTTGAGACTCCTCATTGAGTGTATGATGTGGATATTTCTACAAAAAAAATAGAAACCTTAAAATTTAATCCTCTAAACTCTCATCTTCCTTCTACTGTATCCTAAAGATGTCATCTCCTCTAATGTCACTACCGGGTATGTCAAAGATCATGGTGGGCCAAAACGTGGCAATGAGGAAAAAAACATGTCTTTCATCGACCCAAAAACATGAAAATACCGTGTTGACCTTTTTTAGGCTCGGGTGTCACTACACACCACCAAAGAAAAAACCAATCCTAGTTTTCCAAATCAGATATCCGATTTGTAAAAAGCATATATATACAAAATTTGTTGCTGTTTTAAAGTCATTTGACAGTCAACAACCCGTGGGTGCACAGTGAGGAGGTTC
>VDFB02139897.1:0-10209 GCA_007258455.2 Sequoia sempervirens | reverse complement strand
GAATTTTTTTCTTTGTGTCTTCTGTCATAGTGCTAAAGAAGGCAGCACACAACATTTCTATATGAAATTCAATGAAAAAACCCTTGATAGCGAAAGCTTCTAGTTATCACTAAATTGTACATACCATTATTTGCAAATGAATCTGAGGAATTATTGTTTGACAGTGATGTTGCGTATGCTTAGTTTTGGTCTGGACTACCACTGGGCGCATGGATCTCCAAAAATGGATTGGAAGGTTTGTAACATACAACCGTACATATATTTTGATGAATGCTCACTTGTCAATTTTCGCATATATGAATCAAATACCTCGATTCACTGATTCTAAAACCTTACTTCCAAAATGCATTAGTGATTGAGATGGTAATGCAATATGAAATTAGGCATTATGGTACACAATGTCTATAAATTTCTTTCCCTAAAATTTGGATTTTATGATTGTATGAAATTGGGCTATTTTGCAAATCATATTATGTAAGTGCAAAAGGCTGCTAAAAACTCTTTTTCTTTGTCTGGTAGAGACATGCACAACACTGTGGATTATGTAATTCTGGAAAATTATGCTACCATGCACGCCAGGTATTTATGTACTTCATCCTTGACATTGCAATCCTTTCTTTCTCAAAAGACAGACTGATTTTTCTAATTTTATGTAATTCTTTGATATTCTGTTTTTGGCTTTTTATCTCCCTTTCTGTTATTCAAAATTTCAAATTTGTTAGCTGTAAAACAGATGAGACATGTGCATGGTCTTTTGTATGATTTTCTGAATGAATTGCAAACATTACATTACTCCACTATATATCAATCTTCTTCCCAGCATATATCAATGTCTGTACTTACTGACACACAAGAAGAAAAACTTGCTAACACTCAAGAAGAAAACCATGCTGTTGATCATTCCAAATTCTTCTTGAATTGAATGTCTTCATTTATTTTCAGGGCATTCATTGTGCCCGAGACAAATGAGCTGAGACAAGGTGCTTTTGGTGAATACCATGTTCTTTTCGATTGCATTTTGCTATAACTGACTAAATGGATTCAAATAAGTGTACAGAGGAGGCTTTCTTCAGAAATTCAAATCTATTGTCTAGAAATGCTTTGTCGAAAGAAATTTTAATACAAGAAACTATTTTTCTTTCTATATGAATCTACTCCTTCCGCTATCAGATTCCCATCTATTTCCTTTTGTAACCAAATATTCTGCCTCAACAGCTGTGATTTACTTATGGAGTAATATTATATAGATAAAAATTGAAATTTTCTCCACAGTGGACTACTGAAATTTCCCAAGCTGCCCAAGGCCATGGCATCTGTGGTAAGAGTTATAATATTCCCAAAGTCCTTTATTTCTTGATTGGTAAATTCCCCTCGTGGGATGACCTTTTGGCATAGATTCCATCACGAAGGGGCATCAATTTTGTCAAATTTACCTGAGGCTAGTACTTGGCATTGTTTGTTGGGGTAAGCTACACCCAGCAAGTTGGATGTGGTATTTTACTCAATTTCAATATTTTACTATGACTTGTGGGGATTTGATCCCAGGTCTCCAATTTGGAAACCCCATGCTTTCTAACATTCGAGCTCATCTGATTTGATGAGGCTTTCCAAAGTTTTTATTTGTCATAATAATTTATTTATCAATGTAAAAGATCAATCTTTACAGTACTGTCAATTTTTTAGGCCCAAATCAAACGACTATCTGACAAGTTATAGAAAACTAGTACTTGAAAGCAGTTCTTTGAATTGTCCCCAAGTATGCAAGAAGGATAAAGACAACACATTAGTACATGCAGCCTTATGGGAGCATCAAGAATGACAGCATACAATATTAGGTCTCCAAAACTTTGATCTACTTGACATTAAATATAGTCCGTGTTGCAAGTGTTATATTCTTTTAATTAAACAGATAACAGTCAGCTATTTAATTGACATAACCTTCCCAGGACTTACATAAACATGTAGAGATGTTTATAGCTTCTGTTTAAATTTTAATTCATTTTGAGATCTTTTTAGTGGATGATACTTATATTCTTTGCTGAATTTCCTGAATACATGCAGATGTTTTAGAACCTTAAGTTTGCTTTCCTTTTACCGTAAATTATTTCATTGATAATTAAATGGGAGTGGAATTACAGCAAAGAAAACATATAGGACGGGCTGGCTGACAATACACCTTGGGATGGCTGTAATGGTCATTGTTTGTTTCATATGCAGAGCTGTCTTGTCACTAAAATTTTGAATATGGCAGAAACATACTCTTATCTTGTATAATTCAAGAATTTCGTTCATTGGATCCTAAAACACCATTGGTCTTACCTTTGCAGGAGAGGAGCTTATCCCTTGAGAGCTATTCATTTGATAGATATCTATGTTACCTGATTTACGCACCTCTCTATATTGCTGGACCGATTGTTAGTTTCAATGCTTTCTCATCACAGGTATGATGTATACATCCTCCTTTCTCGCTCTTTTTATCACTTCTATGCTTGCATGTTGGTATATATTGTGTACAGAAGAAAATAGAACCAAAATCAAGATTAAAACCATATTTTATACCTAACTGCACCTCAGTTAGAGCAAGAAACCATAAAATACAAATGAAAAAATGATTACATCTTACCAACACAGTTCCCATTGCACCAAAAGGCGGTTATGCTCCAAGATTTGCTGTTGAAATGATGAAAGAATGTGGTTGCTCATAACAGCAGCATGATGCTGCATTCCTGAAGTTGGTTTCTTAAAATGGTGTAGGGATAGGTAGATTTATATGTTTTAGATTGGATTAAGATTGATGGAGAGATCAATCCCTAAGATTACAATGGTTAGGTAGTTGTGAGATGGAGGGTGGAGATAAAAGGGATATTTATAATTTCTTTTTGATTTTTGGGTGTAAATGATTAGTTAATGATAAATTAGGATATTTTAGAGATTGAAGGGAGAAAAATAGTGGGATTTAATAAATAAATTTAATTAAATCATGTGAAGTGGGAATACAGGGGAATAAATAAATATCAAATTTATATATTTAGGACGTAGGGAAATGGGCAAATAATTAAATAAATTGTTGTAATTTATTTAATTAATGGAAAATGGATATGTGATAGGTGATGTTAGGACAACTTATTATTTTAAGTGTCTATATTTTGCCCCTCTTTGAGATGGCATTATGACTAGGCAAAGCAATGCCATTTAAAAAAGAATAAAATACAATGGCTTTGAAAGAGATAGGACTAGTAATATGATGCCCTAGTCATCGGAAGAATGGGCGTGATGACAAGGGAGGTAGGATGCTCTGCTTGAGAGGATGAAGGTTTGAAGAACTTGAGTGTGCTCTCGAAATGGATGAAGGGATTGGAGGATAAAAGATAAAAGGGTACACAAGGATGGATGAATAAGGATAAAAAGATGGATTGAGAGATGGAGGTCACGCTATTTAGTGTGAGCAACTTGATGTTTGATGTAGCATTTTATGCTATGTTCCACGGCGTTTCGGGGATGGGGATGGGGGAATGACATGGGACGCATTTCCAAGACGTTTCCTAGGGGTCCATTTTTAGGGGATGATAGGGGACGGCGACATACAAAATACATATACATACATATATATGTGTGTGTGTGTGTGTGTGTATGTATATATATATGATTTTTTCAAAATTTATTAATATATTATAGAGAGAGAGAGGGAAAGAGAGAGAGATATGCCAATAAATTAATAATTGATAACAACAATATCAATATGTAAATAAATTGCGAGAGCAGTAGTATAATAGCATAATAAATGTCATTATGATTAAACTTGTTATTGTAGCCTATGATATGGGTATGTTTGTATTTCACTGGGAATCAATATAAATTAGATTTTGAAGGAAATGTCTGCTGCTGTAATCAAATCAGACTTATATCAGACTTGTAATGCAATGTATTCATACTTGATATAGTGCAAATAAAATCAGATTTGAGGTTGAATGTTTCATATTTGTTGATGTTATGATAGTAGTTATCATTTCTATGTTTTATGCAAATGATTTGGCATTAAAATTCAATCAAACACAAGCATAAACGTTCAGAAATCAGAACTCAGTCACTTTGCATGCCAAGTGTTTGACAAAATGTCAAACAGCCCAAACTCAAAAATCTACTTAGAAAGGAGGACGAAATATTTAAAAAATCAAATTTTTAAATGTTTTTTTAACCTGGGAAGCTCCCTGTCCGCAAGGGATGGCTAGCCGTCCCCGGTATGATGAGGGACGTTTCCAATGTCCCCCATCCGTATTGGGGACGGGGAACCGTCCCCAAAGGGTAGGGGACGTTTCCTCCCATTTCTTGCTAGTTGGGCTGTTTCGGGGATGGTTGGGGGACGTCCCTTTGCGTCCCCCCATCTCGGGGACGGCTGGGGATGAGGACAGTGGGTTTTGGGGCAGGGATGCGTCCCCGTGTAACACAAATTTTATGTTATGCACCAAGATAGAAAGACCAAGGTGACGATGTGTAAGCGCAGAAAGGATTGACCCAAAAGAAAAGGTTGCATGCAAACATATGCTGAAATTTTGAATGACACTATGATACGGAATACTATGGTGTTGTGGCGGGATGTTGCAAGGACCATTACTAATGCAAACAAATGATAATACACACAAGCAACCAAGAAAGCAAGCATGCATGCACAAACGGTGCAAAGAAAATAAACATGTTCCCCTAGGCAAGCTGAAAATCGATTGATTTGATTTATCATGATGATGATAGCATTGTTGACAATAAGAACAATGTGAGGATTGGGAACGATATATCTTGATGATGATAATTTGAATAAAATGGATCAAGGTTTGTAGTGAGGGTGGGAAAAAAAACTATTAGATGTTTTTGGATGTTGCACTAGACTTTTTGGAAAGATTGCATGGATTAGGATTGCGTTGGGATTGTGTGATTTGTGGGACATTTAGGATAGGTGGATTGGATTGGATTGTGTTTAGGTAACCAATGACAAGGGAAAACCAAGTCTAAAAACAAGGATGAATGGATGGAGGGATTAATTTTTAGGAATGTGATGTTCATTAGCTTTTCGGCTACTTCAAATGGCACATTGATGTAGTTGAAGTCTTTAGATGCTTTGCACAAAGTCAAGGATGTTGAGACTTCGTACCATAGTTTACATACTCAGACTTGAAGAGTACTCAACAAGCCCAAAATTTTCGACTCAGCAAAAACTTGGCAAATACTCGGCAAATATTCAACAATACTCAACAACTTAAAAAGTATTAAATTATATTAAAATATTTTATAATATAATCTATGGTATATATTTTATAATATATAAAATATTTATAATATTTTAAAATTTTATAAAATATATATTTTAAAATATAATATATGACAATAAATATATTTATAAATAAATTTTAAACTTAAATGCACTATAATATAATATATAAATGCACTATAATATAATATATAATATATCTATACACTATAATATATCTATAAGGCAAATCACGATAATAAAAACGGAGGAAACCAAACGCGGATAAGACATTTCGATTTAGCACTTGTGGCAGATTTGGAGCTTGCTTGGCTGAATTGAACGGATTTGCAATAGAAACCAGACTTGACTGATAATCTCCTCCCACCCTAGGCCGACTCCATCACAATTGCGCTAAACAAGAAGGGAAATTCCAGTTTCATGAATATGCAACCTACCAACTAGTTTGCGATGCCAATGGCAACAGTTCGTGCAAAAATAGAAGCTTTGATTGCGCAAAAAATGAAGGGAAAATTGCGGGTGTGTGATAAAATGCAAAATTGAGGGTTTAAGTAGAACAAATGTGTCCAAAACGTAGTAAAAGCATTGAAATTTTTGCACGAAAATGCAGAAATAAACGCGTGAAAAATGCATTGCGATTAACCTACGATTATTCGAGGGTTTTTCTGGCGATTACTTGACATTTAGTCAACAATTATTTTGCTACAGTTAATCCGCAAGTAAAGGTAAAAAATACCCGTTTCTGCATTTTTCCGTGATTAATCGGCTACTTGGCGATTAATTGCCGAGTATGCAAACAAAGCTTTGTACAATTTGTTGGAGGGGGTGATATAAGAGGTTGGAGGAGAATGTTGACCAAATTGTCATGGACAATGCAACAAAATATGTAGGCATTTGCAAACTTATTTAGGAGAGGCATCCCTTTGTTTGTTTGAGTCCTCGTGCTACACATTGCTTGGATTTGATGCTTGAGGACATTGAAAAGATTAGATGGGTGGTTGAAGATGCTAGACAAATTACTAAATTTATCTACAACTATACTTGAGTCATTACTTTGATGAGAGAGCAAACAAATGACAAGGAGCTTGTGCAATCGAGGTTGACATGATTTTCCACCCTCATTTAGTGAGTATTGTAGCTTCAAATTCTTATCTCAAGTAGATGTTTGCGAGCAATGTTTGGAAAAAAGGGAAGTGGTGAAGGTGGCAAAAATAATTTTGGATGAGTTGTTCATAGGTAAGTAACAATTACAAACATAAATTTTATAGGAAACATAGATACGAGACTCAGACTTGGCAAGCTAGTTTTTGGCTCGAATTCAAACTCAAAACTTAGACTTGACAAATTGAAAAACCATCAAATGCAGAGATTTTTAAAGAATTTAAAGCTTGTATAATGCCCCCTTAACTAAATCAACATTAAAGATTTAATAAGTTGATCAATTAGAAGCTACTTTGATCACATACACAAGTAGACATGGATTAAATGAGTACAAGAGTGGATTTGAATTGAAGGAAACAACATTTTTAAATGTATTAATATATAAATATTCTTAAATGTTTTAGGCGTACAACACTCATGGATTATGATATCCATGGCATCAGAAACAAAAATCACAAAATAGTATGAACTATGGTAGAGAGGAGTATTGATAAATTATGTAGAGCAAACAATTTTTTTTATACACAAATAATAATATCTCTCTAATTTATCTTTCTTCAATAATACATATGCAAATTTATAGGTTATTGGATCTCCTATATTATAGGAGAACTCCTATAAGAACTCCCTTTATATAGATTAGTTGTTTTAACAACTTTTATTACAAATATATAGATAACAACCAATTAACAAATAATTATTTTCTCACCTATAATAGTTACATGAGTTGTTACTACAACTCCACTTCACCTTATTCACTCTTCACTCATTATTATCCATGTGAACACTAATTCCTAACACCCCCCTTATTATTATTTTAAATGGCATTTGATGGAAAAAGTGAAATATTTTATTATTTCAAATTTGAGAATTTTCCCTCCAAAAAGTTATATAAGGAGATGTTGGGGAGCTCATTTGGTCATGTTGAAAATTGATAAGGAAGTGCTGCTGGTTTGGTGATGGATTCTCCAAGTCTTTGAGGATGGTAACCCTCAAGGATTACTCTAGTTTCGAAATTGAACTAGTTGGACTGGTGTGGTTCCATTCAGGGATCACCATTGGAGCTATTTCTGAAGTTTTCAGTTGGCTTTCTATTATGGATTACTTTGACGTATTCTAGTATTGCTTGTGTGTGGATGAGTTTTTTTTCAATTGCAGATTTAAGTGTGATGATTTTAAGTGTTTTCCTTGTTGCTGGGCTGTACCATTGCAAGTATGAGGCTGTACCGTTGTTTGGGTTGTGCAGATTGAATAGTTGAGATATTTGGTTGTGGGTTTTTGGCTGAGGGTCTTCCTATGCTGGGCGACCAAGTTGAGGGAAGTTTGCAGAGGTGCAGTGAAATACTGATTTTTCTATGAGCAATTGCTCTTGCTGATGGCCGTACCATCCCTAGGGGGTGGCATGTGGGTTTTCTAGGGGAACCGCCCCTTCCTTTCAGTCTATTTCTGCCTCATTTTGGGTACCTAGGCTCTCTGAGACCTTTGCAAACTGATTAGAGGTGAAATTTGCAGATTTGGGGCGTTTATTGTGAGGCATGCCAATGTGTTGCTTGCTGCCATTTTGCATCAGACCTATTACAGTTGCATTTCGGACTTGTTTCAGTTTCATGGGTGCCATATTTTGAGGTATAATTGTCAATTTATAGCAGGGGTATCTTGTTTCTGTGGTTGGGGTTCATTTTGGGGTGTTCATTTCATCTTCCTATCATATTTGCAGTCATACGACAGAGTTGTAATTGATTTGAATCATATTGTGAGAGCTCATATTGTAACACTAAATGGTAGTACCGTCCATGACCTTGCTCTTGTTTAATTTGCTACTTACCCTACTGCATTAAGTGGTTTCATTTAGTAATTTACTACTCACCCCACTGCATAGTAGTTCATTTGTACTTACCCCATTGAACTAGTGGTCTACTAGCACTCGCTCACCACTGAAAAGTGGAAGAGCTTGTTTACATTTCAGTATTGCTTTAGATTTCCCACTGCAAAGTGGATGTGCTCAGCTTACCCCACTGAACAAGTGGATTTCATTTCAGTAGTTTGATTTCTAATGTAATCCTTACCACCGTATGCTTTCACCTCATTCACACCAGGAACTTGGTGATAAAAAAGTGGAAGGAAGTTGCTTAGCTTTACTTTATGTTTTGAAGCTAACGTGTCAAGATTTTCAAAAAATATTGAGGGTGCTTATTACAATTAGTCATTAAATTTTCTAGCTGGTTTAATCCTCGTGGTTGAAATATGACAGCCAATTTGGCTTTAAACTTTTTACTTGACAATCATCCATTATTTTAATTCTTTCTATACATGGACAGATGTCATAAGATGGCATATCAGTGCATTCCCATGAAGATTCTGCATACATTTAGTTAAGTACCTTTCCACTGTGTAAACTACAACACTGTTACACCCAAAAGAATGAGCTTTCTGCTGTTTAGAAATTTAAATTAGAAAACTGTTTTACCTTAGTGGGCTATTGAGAAGTGACATTGAACACCTTTAGTCCTGTTGGCGTAACAACTAACACCTCTGGAGTAGAAGTTGTTATGAACAGCCTATGCACACTACGCAATGAGTGCTCTTCAAATTATGGAGGGGAAGCTCCCTCGTTGTGCTTTGACAAATATACTTGCAAAGGAAAATAAGCTAAAACTATGTCCTGTCTTTTTGTTTCAGCTGCTAGAGGCACAAGGCTTTCTTGAAAAAACTTATACGTTGCAGCTGAGTTTTCTCTGGTTTTGCAAATCAACTAACTACAACTTATATCTATCCAATCTCCTCAGGAAAACAGAGCAAGAGGAAACGGAGCAAGGTTTGACTATCGGACGATAAGCATGTTTAGACTCTCTACTTGAGGGCAAGGTGGCACAACTATCATCTCAATCTAAACAAGCTTATTGGGCACAACAGATTTAAGAATTCACTAAGACGATCTTATGGAACCCTGTGTGGCATAACACTCGATCGAAACAGCAAAGCCTTCACAAAACAGCCTTTATCTTTATAATCTCACGAAACCCTATGTGGCATAACCTTCGATTATATTGATAAAGATTCACAAAACAGATTTATCGCCGCAACTTCTCGAAACCCTATGTGGCATAACGATCGATCACAATGGTAAATTAACACAAAACAACCTTATAACCTCAATCTCTTGGAACCCTATGTGGCATAACAATTGATTTCAATGATAAAGATGTTCAAAACAGATATATCTAAACTATGGAAAGAATTCAGCATTACAATCTTTCGAAACCCTATGTGGCATAAATAATCAATTGCAATAGTGAAGACACATGAACAAATACCGTGCTATAATATTGAGGGCAAGTGTAGGCTAAAGATATATTTCCTCTCTCAAGCAAAAGTTATTTACAAATGAGCAACGCCTATTTATATACATCATGTAGGGGAACCCAGGAATCACCTTGTGTCATCTTACAGCTCTTTGCAATGCATGCAAGCAATGCTCAAAACCCTACTGCGAACTATAATACTAATCAAGTAACTACCCCGCCTTTAACTGAAACATCTAATCTAAAATGGACAATTGTGCGAGCATGCACGTCCTTATTGAAAGCAAGTTAACTGGAAGACTAACATCAGTTAACGTAAAACCCTAAATAAAACTCCAAGTGTAAAAGGGCGAATCTCAGAATAGATATGCATGTGATGACAACTTCGAGTTAATTGGAAAGGGTAACACCCAGTTCAACTCGTGTGTGTAATGTCTATCCTGAGAAGTGGGAACTGAAGTTTACTATGTGTGATCTCGAGCAATC
>VDFB02139896.1:0-35760 GCA_007258455.2 Sequoia sempervirens | reverse complement strand
AAGGTGATTTTAGGGTTACCTACACCTTGGTGTATATAAATAAGAGCTTTTGCTCATTTGTAATTAACTTTTTGCTGAAGAGAGAAATATATGCTGCGCCTACCTTGCCCTCAATATTGCTCTTTTGGTATTTGTTCATGTGTCTTCGCTATTACGATTAATTGTTATGCCACATAGGGTTTCAAGAGATTGTAATGGTGGATTCTTTCCATAGTTTAGATAAATCTGTTTTGAACATCTTTACCATTGTGATCAATTGTTATGCCACATAGGGTTTCAAGAGATTGTGATGATAAATCTGTTTTGTGTATCTTTACCATTGTGATCAATCGTTATGCCACATAGGGTTTCGAGAAATTACAGTGATAAATCTGTTTTGTGAATCTTTATCAATATAATCAAAGGTTATGCCACATAGGGTTTCGTGAGATTGTGATGATAAAGGCTGTTTTGTGAAGACTTTGCTATTTCGATCAAGTGTTATGCCACACAGGGTTCCATAAGATCGTCTTGGTAAATTCTTAAATCTGTTTTGTGCCCAATAAGCTGGTTTAGATTGAGATGATAGTTGCGCCACCTTGCCCTCAAGTAGAGAATCTAAACCCGTTTATCGTCAGTTAGTCAAACCTTGCTCCGTTTCCTCTCGCTCTGTTTTCCTGAGGAGATTGGATAGATTAAATTTAAGTTGTAGTTAGTAGATCTGCAAAACCAGAGAAAACTCAGCTGCAACGTATAGGTTCTTTCAAGAAAGCCTTGTGCCTCTACAGCTGAAACAAAAAGACAGGACATAGTTTAGCTTATTTTCCTTTGCAAGTATTTTTGTCAAAGCACAACGAGGGAGCTTCCCCTCCTAATTTGAAGAGCACTCATTGCGTAGTGTACACAGGCTGTTCATAACAACTTCTACTCCAGAGGTGTTAGTTGTTACGCCAACACATTTTGTGCATCGTTTTGCGTGCCTCTCCATCCGCTCCATGCTCGCTCATCGTCGTTGCTTGTTTCGCGCATTCCCATGCTATTTAATGACTAATGTTTGTTCTGGCTCAACACTTTGTAGTCTCTTTTCAAAGATCTTCAAAGTTGAGTGATCAAAGTTTCAGTTGTTCTTGATGACTGCCAGTAAACCTCCGTCTTCTTCAAAAGCGAAAGGCAAAATGAAGTATAAATATCAAGGTGTTTATCCGCCGACTGTAGTGGTCTCCAAGGTGGAAGAAATAAAAGACATAGAAGTTGGCCATCAAGACTTGGTTGATTTTGCAAAGCAAACTGAGATGAAGCCTCTTCCTGACCCGATGAGAGCAATTGTACACAGTAAACTGCATTTGGTAGCTATGTTCCCTATAGCTGCACACAATACGGAGTTTGTTCTTCAAGTGGCATCTCACTACATCAGGGAAAGCAGAAGTGTGATCGATTCTTCTGGGCACGAGATTTTAAGACTCTACCCTGATTTCTTTGACATTGTGTTTAAAGTCCCTCATATGGAGAAATACATTGATATCTCTATACAAAAAGCACAAGAAGTCTTTGACGCTGATCCTAACAAGGCTAAAAACCTAATAAATACTCAATGGTTGAAGAAGCCTAGACATTCTGTTTCCAGATGGCCAAAGGGACTCTTGCGAAGTGATTTCAAGGATGACGTCAAAGATATGATCACATTTTTAAGCAGAGTAAAAGGCTTGCCAGAATCGTCCACTTTTCATGATTGGATGTATGAATACATCAGGATTATAAGAAGACAAAAGGTGCACATTGACTGGGGCAAACAGATCAGTGATGAAATACATGAGTAGCTGATCAATGTGCCTTCCACATTAAAATTCTATATGACTTCTTACCTGGTGTACGCAGCAGCTGTAATGAGACAATTTCCAGGTCTATCCACAAAAGGAAATCGGATGTTGGTACCTGTGTATAAATTCTTCTATCAACTGGAATTGAAGGAAAACTTCCATCATTTCAGGCGGGTTACTGATGCTTTCTTCGCACCTTTGCTTTTCAATTTTGATCCAGCTCTCGAGAGGAGAAGGGTATTTGATGAAGCCTATAAGGCGGTAAGTAAAGTTGGGTGTTTATTTCTACAATTCCTAATGTTTACTTATTTAAGAGTAGGGTGCTACACTGGCTGCCCTTACATGCTGCCATGTTATCCTTCAGATAAGTGGGTTCTCATGGAGATGTGCAGACAGCTGATTTCAGTGCATAAAGAACGAAGGAGTAACCACAAGCGTGGATTTAAGTTCCTACTAACAATCGGCAGATATACTATCCCGACTGTGTGAAAAGCCAAGTCTATTTATGCTGAGATGCAAATCATGACAATCAAGATCTACAGGTATAGGTTTGATTTTGATTACCGGGATGTCAGAAGGCAATTACAAAAGGGTCATCATCACAGATACCGTTTTGAAGACATCTGGGCTGATTGCAGAGATGAAGAAGCCATTCGCAAAATGGACTATTGCAGGTTGACTGTGCAGCAAATTAGAGACCTTGATATTGCTGACTTACCAGAGGATTTTACAGATTCAGGCGATATCATGAATGCTGTCTATGATGAGCAAGAGGTTTCTAGAAGGCCGTTGCCTACAATTCAATGGTCTAGGAAAGAAAGTACCAGCATGAGAGAAAGATTGAAGCCAATCCTAGGCAACACTGCAAAATGGTTACATAAGCATGGTTTTGAAATGAAAAGTTTCAGAACAGATTCAGAAGGAGAAGAATCTGAAGCAGAAGCTCGCCGCCAGCAAGAACTCCGCACGAAGAATAAATCAGCGGCTGTTCCCACTTCTTCATGAAGAGGTCCCAGGATCAAGTTTACTGTTGGCAAGAAAGATACCCAGTCTATCCTAGAAGGAGAAACCACAGAATCCGATCCATCTCGCTCTAAAGGTAAAAAGTCCATTCTAGAGGAGATAGATTCTGATGAAGAAGCTACTTTCAGTGACCAATCCGCTGAAGATGAAGACTCAGCAGAAGCAGACTTCGATGTAGAAGAGGTTTCTGAAAGCGGGCAAGAGTTCGAAGAAGATTCTAAAGAAGAATCTGAAGGTGATTCCGAAGGTGAACCAGAATTGGAGAGACAAGAGGGTGATCAACAGGAACCCAGGCATGATCAAGAAAGAACTACGTCTCCACCTGAGAATGTGGTTGAAGAAATTCCTAGAACGTCATCACCTGTGATTTCCAGTGTTCCTCATAGCCCTCCAAGTTCAAGAACTCCTCCACCTCCTATTCCCTCATCACCCATTCCTACCACATGCATTCTTGCAGTTGAGATATCCACTATTCTTGCAGCATCAACTCCGCTTGATACTCCCTCGGTGACAAGCATTCATACGGTTGATATATTGTCAAGTCCTCCATCATCCATTCCTAGCCTATCTTCACCAACGTATGATATCACTTCTGAAAATGAATTCAATCGTTTTATGAATGAGTCAATGCATGATCAGCTCAATGTCCAGTCTACAGGAGCAATGATGACAGACACTTTTCCCATTGTCACAATACCCATGGTAACTTCAGATGTGACAATAACTTCAAAAGTGACGATGACAATTGAGTTGACAGTGAATCCAGAAGTTCACACCTCCTTCCTTCCCCCTTGGCTGATATCTCAAGTGTCGAAGCGTAAGAAGCAAATGATTTCTCCATAGGAGCTCGACCTCGAAGAGATAGTCCCTCCAAAGGCTAAAGGGAAGAAAAAGGCAAAAGTATACTCAAGGCTGAACGTTGACAAGATTGGCCACAAGTATGCGGAAATTGGCATACCACCGCAAGCAGAAGGAGATGTCAATATGGAAGACTACATGGTAACAAGAGTCCAGCTTGGCAAGGTTACAAATGAAAGTGCAAAGGCTAATGCGCAAGTGACATTGGATATCTTGGCTGGAAGACTGGATAAAATGGAGCAAGCTCGCAATATGTACAAACAGAGGGCAGAGCATTATGCCACTGTTGTAAAGAGACTTGCAGGATCTCCAACAAATGCACAACCGCTGACAGTGGTGAGTATTGAGGACCCAGCTGTCAAGAAAGCTGAGAAGTTCGCCTCCAAAGGCAGAGTGTTGTATGATTTCGTTGAGAAGATAATAGAACACGGGTCTCAGATCATAATTGCTGCGGACGAGAAAACCACCTTGTTGGCCAAGCTCACCACAGAGCTTGATAAAGAAAAAAGTGTACTTTCCCAGGAGCACAGAGATCTGGAATAATGCCTGCTGTCGTGGTCACAGATGAAGCAGGTAAAGCTCAGTAAACTGGTGGAAGTCGGGGTAATTCCCAACAAAAAAAAGTTCATTGAGGTAAGAGAATCCTTGAAACATTGAATTCAAGTAATTCAATCTCTTACGGAAGATCTCCACCAAGTGCAGGAAGATGTCGAAGGACATTGTGTTATTCTAGAAAAAGGTATCAAGGAGTTACCAGGTCAACTTCTTGAGGAGAACCGTATCTTCCTGCTGGCCACAGAAATATCTCAGATCTTCAAGGAAGCCATCATGAAGTTGATTGACAGTGCGGACTTTTCAAAAGCCTCTTTGAACATCATTTGTGATACAAGGCTCACATTGGATAACCTGAAAACGCATCTTGACAGGTGCAAGAAGGTTCACTCATCTGCCATGAGATCGATCATGAGAATTCACACCATTGTGGATTACACCGTTGGTTCGGATGAGAAGTTTGTGCAGGAGACCAGGAAGAAATAAGACTTCCGCGCACAAAGCAAGGAAATATGAAGAAAGTTCCTGATCTCCAGTGTTAGACATTTCCGGTGCATACCTTTATGCATCTTGTAAATATTTCTTGACATCTTAGATGTCTTTTTGTAAATTGTAATTGCACCAAGTCCGAAGATGTAATCTTTTGAAAACAAATTACACTTTGACTTTGGTCAAAGTTAGGTGAGATCTCCTTAAATCGCTCACCCAACTTTCCTTAATTTTCTCAATTAGATTCCTAATTTTGCTCATCCCTCTTTCTATATAATGTGAGGGATTTCTATTGTAAATTCATCCTTTAGTATTTTGCAACAAAGTGCTGCCCTTTTTGAAGCAGAATTGTGAAACTTTGTGTTCATGCTTTGTGAATGAAATTTGATCAATAAAGAAGAAGATTGCAAACCAGACTTTGTGTTGGATTCGATAATCTTGTGAATTGATCTCATTTGGTGGTGATTAGCTTATGGAATCTGAAGGACTCTAAGTAATTCATGTAAACTTTGTGTTACATCCTTTATTTAGATTTTCATTTGTGTTTTGTTTATCTTTGGTTGAATGATCTACAAGACTTTGTGCTTGTAATTGTTCATGCTCTTTGGATACTTTGGTTGAATGATCTACAAGACTTTGTGCTTGTAATTGTTCATGCTCTTTGAATACTTTGGTTGGATGATCTACAAGACTTTGTGCTTGTAATTGTTCATGCTGTTCGAGGAATTGCTGCATCTAAGAAGACTTTGTGCTTCTAACGTGACAAACGACACACTTTTCACAGATCCACCATTGATAAAGCTACGAAACGACTTTGTGCCTTCGTGAGCTTTCCCTTTTATTTTACTAGTTTATTGTTAATCACTTCTGGTACCTCTATGCTTTGCTTTGACAAGATAGAGGTATTGGTATTACTGCTAGTTGATCATTTACAGTTATTAAGAATTGAGAACTTCCAACAGTGAAGCATTGTAAACATCTTCTCTGAAAAAAGAGAGAAGGATGAATGTGACACACCCCCCCCCACTTCGTAAGTATTGTGTACATTTTGTAATTACTTGTTTGTTTTACTATTGTTGAATTTAAAGATCAGATTTAATGCATAGAAAATAATTCAAAAATCAGACAGAAATAGCACAACAGATACCCTGGGAAAACCCTCCTCTTGAGGGAGAAAAACCCAGCAACAAAGATCTCTCTTATATTTGTAATATCAGTGGCAACTTTACACATTACAATGAGGTCTAACACAAGACCAATATCTAGCACCTGACAATATGTAAAACAGATAACAGTCTGCCAATTCATACCTGGCAATATCCGTAATTTACTGTCAACAGATCTACAGAAATAGCACCTGACAATATGCACAAACACTAATGGTTCTCAACCTGCTATGTATAAATTTTCATTATCATAATGCTTCGCACTGTATGAGCTATTTGCACTGCATGTGATCGCTCTGAATGTAGTTCGCACTGTACTGTAACTTCGCCCTTGATGCGCACTTGACAAAATTTGCTCTTAACAAAGCTAAGATATTTGCACTTTCTTGATGTTCGTCTTGGCAGTATGTTCGCACTTGATCAGATTGAACTTATGTGAATAACCGAACTGAACCGAGTTAAATTACAATGGACGAATCAATGTCAATATATACTAATGAATGGGAGAGACACATCCCTCATGTCGGCCTCTTAAGAAATCACGTATCTTCTTAAATGAAAGTCGGCCTTAACAAATAACATATGTTGGCCTGAATGAATATTCACACCTCTTCACAAGAGGTCGGCCACCTTTAAGAAATCGTATCCCAAGGAGAATGAAGTCGGCTCCAAATAATAAACACATATTAAATGTCTTCTAATAACAGATCAAGATGAACTCGTATCTTCTCATGTCGGCCATACAATGCAATGAAGATAATGAATATAAATTAAATAGCCAACGGCTATCATTTAATTTATGTTCTCTCAATAAGGCTGAGCTGGAAGGAACGACTGAAGCTGCTATATCATTAACAACTATCACTTCTGTTAGCAGTAAGAAGGGCGCCTCCCCTTTCCGAGAGGAGAGATTTACATCTCACATAGCTGTGGCTGAAGTCCAAGTTGTGTAATCTATCGAAAAGCTGATTACATAATTTTCACCCAACAAGTTGGTGCTCAACTTGTATGGGTGTAATGTGTCTAGGACCTTCACAACATGTCAATGGGCTCCTTACAAACTTCATTGAAGATGAGAATATAATCCAAGTAGATGATGGTGAAGGAGTTAGCTAATTTCTTTAGTATATTATTTGTTAGGTGCACAAATGTTGCTGGTGCATTAGTTAAGGAGAAAGGCATAACCAATTGTTTATTCCTTTCATCTTTGGATTGAATCTTTCCTTCCAAAAATCTTTAGGATTGGTCGAGACTTAATGGTAAATAGTAACTAGACTTCAAGTTGGTTTTGGTTAAGTATTGTTTACTTCAAAGCTGGTCTATCACTTATTTATGGTGATGCTTTGTCTTTTCCTATTTTTATTTCTAGTCATCTTGCAAATTTGAAAGGAAAATAATGGAAGATTAATTTGCTCCTATTCATCATGGATAAAGAAAATAAGTTGGTTCAATCCTTATCTGAGTTTCGAACTCAAGGATGGATGTTGGAATCAAACAAAATAGAAATTTAGATCCCTTTTTAGATAAACAAGTTGATTAGTCCAACATATATATGTGTGCACACACAATTTGTCTTGAATTAAATTGGTATATTTCACCATCTCTATCCATGCAGTTACTCCATAATTTGAGGAATTCTTGATATGTTATGTAGTGAAATAACTTGCAACAGAGAAGAATAGAATAGGAAATATCCTGCAAATACTTGATAAGACTTAAGAATAATAAGCCACTTTGAGGGGAAAACCTCCAAAAGTCTCCTAGAAGAGCACAGTTTACAAATATGATAATAATAAACTAATCACTAGCGCTTATATATACCTAATTATGCCATGGTTGCCACCTAGGCTGACTTTGATATCTAAATATAACACCTATGACAAATTAATTACCTAAGTAAGACTAAATAAATGATCTCATAACTTAATTAAAGTCTATGCTAACCACAAGTTGGCTACGCATCTCTCGATAGAATCAATGGATTAAGGATGTAGCTCGCTCCCACTCTTTAGAGAATCATTATTCTCAATGTGGATCAATTGTGGATGCTTTTGCAAAAAATCATCTTCCCAAATGGCATCTTCAATTGCTAAGTTTTTCCACTAAATGAAGTACTTTGTTATTGTCCTAGTCCTCAACTTCTTTTTGTGTGTTTGGAGAATTCCTTTTGGATCCAAGATGATTTTTCCATCTTCATCTAGTTTTGATAACATTGTCTGTGTAGGGACATGTTGACCAATCACCTTCTTTAAACATGAGGCATGAAAAACTAAATGTATCTTTATTTTTAGAGGCATAGTTGGGAGAGTTGGACTTGGCAAAAACTTGGCAAACCCAAAATTTTTGGCTTAGCAAAAATCTCGACAACTTAAAAAATTTCTTAAAGTTCTTGAAAATGTTTTAATAAAATTCAATGACAAGATATATACGAGTCCATAAATGAGTTCAAAAGTGTTTTCTATTAAATTTGATTAATTTGAATACAAATTGAGTACAAAATCACATCATCATTTAGAATCTTGATTGCCAATACAATAGATAGCTAACAACTATTATGAATTTATGATGATTGCCTTTGAAAATCATCATCATAATTCATAAATTACATTTTACAAAATGAAAATACAACATTTTACATCTTCCTCTTCCCTAATCTAGTGAAAACTTGGGGAGAGGTTAAGGTTTTAATCCTTGGAGTTTGCTATGACTCCTCGCTTGGCATAGAAGGTTGTGGCTCAACCTCCATCCTACTAGTATATGGCAATGACTCTTCCTTAACCTCATCAATGTCATCCAATCCTATATCTCCTGTTGCACTCACATCCTCTAATGCCTGCCTCTCAAAATCAAGAATCTCATCTTCAATAAACAATGGAGATTGCTCACCCCGCTCTATCCAATCACTACAAGGATCAATCTCATCCAAACCAATGAGCTCCTCTGATTTTTCCTCTACCCTTCTTGTGCGAAGTTGAAGGTTGTATTGCACAAAGACAAGGTCATTGAGGCATTTTTGAGCTAATTTGTTCTGCTTCTTCATATGGATTGCCTCAAACAAGCTCCAGTTACACTCGCAATTGGATGCACTACAAGGTTGGCACAAAATGTAATGTCCCCATTTTTGGCCCAGGTTTTCAGAAAAGAAATAGTATAATTAATTAAATTAAGTTGTCTAAATTAATATTTCCAAGCAACTTGTATTTAATTAATAATGATTTTAAGTTACATATTTTATTATTATAAAGTGACTTTATGTGGAGCCAAAAAATAAAATATTATAAAGTCACTTTCATGAAGCAAAAATAATTATTATTTAAAAAAGTGATTTTGAATATGATTTTCAGAAAGTTCCTCAGGGGGTTATAACAGAATGTTGAGGAGCTCATTTGATGATTCTTGGTTATCCATTTTGGCGAAACCTTTTTTGGGAGTTTGTTTAGTTATTCAGCCTGGGACAAAAAACCCTAAGGCAATTTTAGTGGACAAAAGCCCACCTAGCCAATCCTTGGTAGATTCATTTAGAGTTCATAAGTGTGCAAATTGATACAGGTTTTATAAGACCTAAAGGGAAGAATCACTATTATTTGCAAGCAAATATTATCACTTTCTGGGTATATATTGAATAAATAGATAATTTTATTATTCTAAAATTTTGATAAATTTCATTATCAATATTTCTGAAAATTATCAGAAAGTATAGTGCAGTGTGTGCAATGGTGGAATGATATAAAATCATATATTATTTATCTATGTTGGGCTCACCCCAGCCGTACCATTTTATGGTACTTGAAGGGGACTGTACATCTCATAATCTCCACATAAAGGGAGTCAAAGTTATTTGAAAGGTTTAAAAGCCTTATTGGAACCTGCCGCAGCCTTTTAAGGCTTCATCAATCCCAGTGCAGCAGCATACAAGGGAGTCACAGCAATACTTGAGGTAGCCGTACAAGTTAGGAAAGAACCGTACCACATGAAGGAGCTGTATAAACTCATGGAATGGTCAAAAGTATAAGTTGACTGCTGATTTGGACTATTTTCAGTAAGGTCAGCAATTCTGGTTTCTAAATATTGAGATTTATTGAATGATACTTCTGCTGTTGTACTTTCTGAAAATAATATTTTGTAATAGCAATATTGAGGGTTATAAAATATATTTCCATTGAATATATTTGACATTAATTTTGCATGGGTGGAATTATTAGCAATATGTGAAGTTAGGAATTTGTTGCCATGATGATTATTTACAATATACGTGCAAAACAAGCACAGAGCAGCAGAATGCCAACTATTTGACGAAATCTCAATGAGCTTATATTGTGAAATTTGGCAAGTTTGATCACATATTTGTATAGATGCATTGCAGTTGCATGATTATTGATGATATCTCCAAACAAACAAATCAAAATATTTTATGTTGATTCGGTGTCAAGTTTTTGACAAAATTCTTGCTTAACAAAAACTGTAAAAATTCCAAGTTGGTTAAAATATTCTGGTAGGGGATATTACACAAAATGTGGAAGGCTAATCTTTGAAGATTTGGGATATTTGCACCCCAATCTATCCACCAAGAATCTACAAAATAAAATATTGAAGGGTTAGAAAGCAAAGTTAAACCATATTTTATCAAATTATCAATAGTTGTAAATTTGAAATTTGTAACTTGTAAGATGCATGTGATATAAAGACTCCAAATTATATTACATGGTGTTTGAGTAGTTCTTCCTCGGATAGCTAGCTCTAAAGAAAAGAGCCTACTCCTTCCAGTCTTGTAACTATGCAATTCTTGAATAATGAGGTCTCTTACCTCAACTTGGGGTGTCATCCTTTGAATGCATGTCATGAGGCCCTCTATAACCTCTCCATTAAGATTTGAGAAGCTATCCGAATAAAAAAAATGGGGGTTGAGGAAGTACCTGTTGATGTGATTTTTGTGACCGCACCAATCAGCAGAACAAAGTATCCGAAGGTTACTCCATTCTCTCTTGATTAAATAATTCCATACGCTAAGACTGCCAAAAAGTTCGTATGTTCAACTCCAAGGTTCCGAAAATGCTATGGAATACCCTCAGTCGGTTCGTTGTGATTTGCTATTTACACGAGGGGACTTACACAATTGTTCAAAAGGTTTGCAGCTGACAGTAGGTTAATGGTTGGAAGGGGATTTTCGTGAGACGAATGATTTGGCGATGAGGTATGAATTTTCCTAAAACTAACCAGGAATTGTACTAAATTGAAATGGATGCAGGGTTCTAGAAGATCTAAATTCTAGTCTAAAGGAGGACGTGGGATCAATCTTGACAGACTTCAACCAGATTTTGCCTTGCCTCATGTTGGACAGCTTCAGCAAAATCGGTGCAATCTTCAAGGGAGTAGCGGAAGGTATTCAGATTACGACTCAACATGCAAGTACCATTAGGATGACGCATACAAACACTTGAATCTTAATCGAATTTAAGCTTGTAATGTTTTCCAGTTGACCACACAAGGCAAACTTGCCGTCAGCAAGCCGCTAGTGGTATGGATTAAAACGAAGTTGCCTTGATTAACACCACAAATCCACAGCTAACATCTACTTGCATGAAAATAAGAATTATTCTAATCTAAGCTACTACTTGAAGTCGAAGGGATGAAATCTCGCTAGCTGCTCATAACAAAGACGAATTCACCATCAATGAAAGCTTCTTTTTATTATGATAGTTTTCACAACAATCTCTTACAAAGTTTTCAAAGGAAAATTTTCCTTCTTCTCCAAACTATGCTAAGCTATCAAACTATCTCTCTGCTCTAACAAAATGTCTACTCTCTGATCTCTAATCTAATGATTTAATTTCTACTGAAGTACAAATGAGGGGGGATGACCCTTTTATAGATAGCCCAGTCCAATGGACGGCTTGGATTACAATCAAATGAATGGCTTAGATTAAGCCACCTCAGCTTTAACCCTAAAAACAGCCAGAATGGGGAGTGGTACAATAAATGAATCACAAGATTCCCACTCACTCCCAAAATAGCAAAGGCAATTAATGCCCATTATCAGTCTTCCAAAAGGTCATCATCCAGAAGAGCATTTCCGTTCTCCTCCTTGGCTGCAAAATCAATGAATCTGGCGAGCACAGCCTCAACCTCCTAAATTGAGATCGGTGGAATGTGATCAAGTTGAAACTCCAATACTGTGACTGCCTACCCATGATGTGTACAAGATTTTCTCCAGGCAACCAAGGCATCCTGAGTATTCTGAATAATTCTTGAGAAAGTGGAGGTTTTCTCAAAGTCGTTTTGAACAAAATTCTTCACCTCCGAGAAGAAAGGTGGTAGCCTATTCCTCAAGCCATCAGTAGTCACCTCATCAGAATTCAGCCTACTAGCAAAGATCACCTCCAAGATGTTCAGGACTCCATCAATAATGTTAATCATAGCCTTCCTGACTTTGGCTAAATCCGCCTGTGCTGCATCAAAGAATCCACGTCCTGTGACTACTGAAGAGTACCAGCCGGTAAAATTGTACCTATCACCCTCCTGAATCACTCCTCCATCAATCAACATCTACAAGGGAGTATGCATCAAGGCCTCCAGACGCTGAATAACCTTGCTCTGATAGACATGAGTATCACCCCAGGCCTGATCAACTGCCTCCATTCGTGCCATAATGCCGGAAGCTTGCTGATAAGCATGAGCAAGATCTTCCATGAACTTTTCTGTCTTGACATGAACACCTGCAACCCATTTATCAGCCTCCTGTGCCATCTTCCTCAAATCCTCCAAGCCGCTAACTGATTCCCTAGACAACTCGGCTGGGAGTTCAAGTGCTGGAATCTCCTGTCCACAAGGACGAGATAAATGTTGCACGTAGCCTATCAAAGTCTTGTGCTCTTTCTTCAATTTCTTGTACTTGCCTTCACTCCTGAGCAATCTGTCCTTAAGTGCCTGGTAGGAGTTATCACACTCCTCAATGATCTGTGCATCCGTGGGGCGACCCAACTCCAAAGTAGTGATCATATAATTTTCCGGAATAGCCTCATCTCAATCACAATCAACCCTTGGCACAACCACATGAAGGGTGCGAGAGCCATCCTCATCCGTTGAGATCTTTGAAAATTTCCCAACTCTCTTCTTTGTGGGAGGTGCACTGATCCGACTCAAGAATTCCTCCATCTCTATTGCTGGATTAGCCTCTTCATTGGGGCTCCTTCTCATTCTATCTCTGAGCCAATCAGGTACTACTTGCTGTATAACAAACGGTTGCTCATCTCTTGCTTCTTTCTCACAAACTTCTTCTCTAATTTCATTTTAGCGAGGCTCATCAACCTCTATGGGCTGAGTATCTCCCGAAACTGCATCATCTTCTAGAGCCGCCTCAAGCTCACTCTGGAAGTGTGTGTCAGTGGCAGTTTCCTCATCTTCCCATTGTTGATCATCTCTAGTGGGTGCATTGACACTCTGGCCAACTGATTCTATTCGTGGTGGTTGATTTTCCTCATATAATTCCTGTTCCTGATTCAATACATTTCTCTGATCAGCAAATAGTGAAACCTCTTGTATGCTTGGAGAACGTGTCTCCAATGGCGTAGGTGACTACCACAATTCTTGGAGGCTCCGGCTGAACTAGCTCTTTCCTTCGAGATTGTGGACCTCGAGTAACCTGTTTCTTCTTGGAAGCAGTGGGCGTCCTGTAATCTCCCATCAAATTGTAAGTCAAAGGAATTGACCTACTCTTCAATCTGCTCACATGTCTTTCAACCCATGCTTTGGTGAAAGTTAGGACTCGTATACAAAGTGTGTCCAAATCAGCAATCTCTGGCTTCGACCAATCTGGGAGTGGAAGTGGTGTGTCTCTCATTGCCTCATAATCTGGATGGAGAACATTCATGTTCTCGTCCACCTGGTCTGGTATTGGAATAATTTCAAACTCCCTAATCACACTCAATGGTAGCCTCGAGAACATCCTCTTTCTAACTTCAGCTTCATCCAATGTATTAGCCCAGTAATCCTGAATATTTTCCTTATGCACAAACTCTTCTGACAGTATCCATCTAATATTCCTGTGAGGATCGTAATACTGCCTGCTAGTGTGATAAGAAAGGTGGAAAAATTGAAGCTCATTCTTAGCTTCCCTGGCTGCCTGAAGTGAAAAACACACTTTGTCTGAATTCCCCATAATGATCGGGAAGTCAAGTCCTCCCTTCTTCTTTCTCTTCTGAATCTTCTCATAGGCAATGAGTTGCCTAGATATCTCCAACATCAAAATTCTATTTGTTGGGTACTTGGGCAATCTATACGGGTATGAAGAAAACCCTTGCAGCCTGATATAATTAAATTTCGGAAACTGAATAAACCAGCACCCATACCTTTCTATTAATTCTTGAGCTTCCTCGAGATCCTATGGTGGGTTCTTTGCTGAAGTGATCTTTTTATATGTGTTACAGAATCGATGTTGTTGTGTATTAATCAAGAGGAACGAGAGTTCCTTATATAGATTACAAGAGACGATGTTTCTAAAAGAAACAATCGTTAAGTTAGAAAAAGCAACGAGATGACCATTACGACATAAATAGAAAGATATTATTCTAATACCCTCCCTTAATGGTCATCATTCTAACTACCCAGAGATAACAGAGAAGGGTGCCCCCTTCTTCTCAGAACGCTGCTGCAACAAAAGACAAGAGCCTGACACTGATTCTGCCACTTGAGATGAGTTTGCCACCAACCCTCCCAAAAAATGCAGAACTTCTGGAAATAACAACACCAACCGGGCAACCTAAAGTTGGAAAACTGTCCCTCCCTGTAACCAGAGACAAACCAAGAACAGCTGCTACGATTTTGAGGAAAAATCGGCAAACCCTCCAATCTTTTGCAGATGGACATGACGCCCCAGACTGCAAGAAGCTAGATGTGCAGATGTTCGCCCCAACTGCGACCAAAAAAACTGACTGCACCAAACCACGATTTTTGAGGAAAAAATCGCCAAACCCAAGATTACAAATCATCGTTTTTTTCGGAAAAAAACGGTAAAAACCAGAGAGCCCTCCCGAATGACATAAACCCTGACAAGGGTATACAGGAGAAAAACTCTTAATTTTTGAGGACAAAATTATAAACCCTCCCGGAACCCAGAAGATAGATTTTTTTTTTTCTTTTAAGGGACAAAAAATAATTGAAAAACCCAGAAACATCGATTAGGCAGCTTAAAAAAAACAAAGGATTTTGAAAACCCTAGCCGCATACAAAATAGGGCACCAAATTCAGAGCACAAAATTTAGAACATCTCTGCCCGCCCAATCTTTAGCCACGATTTAGAGGAGATTGCAAAAATTGCGCCAAAACATAAGATCGAACGGACCCAAACATGGATGAAGGAAGAAGATCTGGTTCAGCGCCCTTGGTTGAGCAGAAAAGAAGAACAAAACGTGTACATATCGTTTACAAAAATGCCTTCTTTTTCCAAAAACGCTGAGCAAAGACCACAAAAAACCAAGAAATCTCCGCAGACAAGGACACACGCCCATCGCGAAGGTCGAGTGTGTCGCTGTTCGATCAATCACCGGGTCGATCGAACGCACAAAACGCTACGAAAAACGCCAAAACACAAACGATCTTTGACGCCTTCTCACTTTTTGATCAGAAAACGCGAGCGAAGGCAAACAAATCTCGAAAGAGAGAACACAGTAAAACGAAAATGCGCTTTAGATTCGCATTTTTAAAGGGACGACGATTTTTGTGAGAGAGGCTCACGAAAATCAAACAAAAAACCCTTAATCTTCAGAATACAGAACCAGCGATTTTTAGTCCTGGAAAAAAAAAAACTTTCGAAAAATACAAAAAAATTTCATAACTCAGAAAAAATTCATTACGAATTTTTATTTGAATTTTTTTTTCGAAAATAAGTTCCTGCTCTGATACCATGTTACAGAATCGATGTTGTTGTGTATTAATCAAGAGGAACGAGAGTTCCTTATATAGATTACAAGAGACGATGTTTCTAAAAGAAACAATCGTTAAGTTAGAAAAAGCAATGAGATGACCATTACGACATAAATAGAAAGATATTATTCTAATAATATGCATGGTGAAGGCATCATTGACTCGCTTGTAATTGGACGTGCTTGTCAGGTGCAATTGTGGACAAGCCTCATGGATCTTGAACTGATGAGAACCACATCCAATTGGCTCCTTGTAGGATATTTGCCTATACTTCGTCATACGAGCCAACATGTAGATGATATATGAGCCCATGTAAAAAGTCTTCGTCCTCCTCAAACTCCGGAGCTGCTCATGCAAATTGTCACTAATCATCACCGCCCAGTTGATATGTTCTTTTCCTTTCAGTATGAGGTTGATATAATAGAACATCCATGGCTCAAAGATAAACAC
Organism: Sequoia sempervirens; assembly: GCA_007258455.2. Taxonomy (NCBI): domain Eukaryota; kingdom Viridiplantae; phylum Streptophyta; class Pinopsida; order Cupressales; family Cupressaceae; genus Sequoia; species Sequoia sempervirens. Next base: position 19,508 of record VDFB02139896.1, on the reverse strand, counting down.
CTAGGGGCAGCCTCCAACTCTGCTGAGCATCATGATCAGGTCACAGTCTTCCTGCTTCAAATCATCTGATATTATTTGCTTCAGCAACTTCGTGCGAGAGGGCTTGGGCTTATTCATCCAGCGAGTGTTGATCATGTCAGCACATCTCTCGAATGTTGAAGCATACATACGCTCAGCATGCTCTCTTGTCTTGTAAATCATCCTCTCGTGTGATGGAATTCCAAATGCTTCGCTGATGGCTGCAGGCGTGAGGTTGGAAAACAATCTACCATCAGGTGAGACAATAGACCTGTGATCAGGGTTGTAGCAGTTAGCACACTCCATAATTAGCTTTGGACACTGAATTGCTGGTGAAAAACCAACAGCTGCATATAATCCACTTCGAACAATATTGTGCGAAGTGACTGAAGGACGATGGCTTCTAACTCCCATCATTCGACTTTTGAAAGCCTCCATGTTGAAAGAACCCAAATTTGTGTCAGCCAGCTTGCCCAACTTCGAAGAGAATTTCGACTATGACAGGAAATACTTGCTCAACTTCTTAATAACAACCTGCCTGGATGCAACATTACTATCTTTGCCAGTTGCTCTTACTTCAGCCATCCTGCAAAATAACAAATAGCCATTAGAAATTAAACTTAGAAAATAAAATCACATTGGGGTTGCCAGTCAACTTTTGAAAAATGAGGAGCTTTAGCATCTAATTTTATCTTCAAACCTCAACACTTCTTTAGCAACTTTGAAGTTAGAAAGACTTAGAAAGTTTTCCAAGCGAGCTTCAACAACTTCATACTTAGAGAAAATCGGCCAACTTCACTTCAGCCACTTCTCAGCACTTAGACTTCTTCAAATTTCGCACTTTTCAAAGTTCAGCTTCAAACTTTCCTCTCTACTTCAAATTGAACTTCTTCAATACTCAACAATTCACTTGCACTGCAATCTTTACTTTAGAGCTAGAATTGAACTTCTTCAACTGGTGGAGAAAATGAAACAACTTCTCAGCTCAAATAGCTGAGTCGAATTCTAGAAGAAACTATCTTTAGCTAGTTTATTAAATTTCCACTACTCCTCTGCAGGAATTTGAATTTCCCTCCTCTGGCAGCTATAACACTTGTCATCCGGCATCAGGAATATTTGATCTTCTAGAATTTCCAAAAGATTCACTTCACTAGTCAAGGCATACTTAGCATTTTTAATTCATTTTTTCTAACTTCAACTGCATCTTCAAGAAATTCACTTCACTAGCTGAAGCTCTGACACTTAATTTTATCCATCTTTGGCTCGAGAAAATTCACCTTCATGAACAATTTTGATCAAAATCATCTAGTCGATCAACTTCAAATTCATCCTCTGAGGCATTTTATTTTAACAACACATTTTATTCCTTGCCTTAGAAATTTTTTAAATTTTCCCCTTAAAAAATTCATTATTCAAGTGCCGATCAAAATTTTCATCTCGAAATCCTTGGCGAGCTGTGGAAGACTTTAAAATCCATTCCTTGTCCAAGATGTTCGATACCCAGAAGAAAATTCCTTTCAGAAAGCGCCGAATCCATGGGTCTACAAATGAAGGGGTACATTTAATTTTTGAATTTTAAACCTTAGAAAAATATTTTTCATTAAATTTATTCTCATCCTTCATATTTGGGCGAATTTTCTTGCTCTATCTTTGAAATTTTTTATCTTCATGAAGCTGGCACCCTCTGACATATCCATTGCCAATTTGATTCATGCCTCTGAAAATTTCATCTCCTCCACCAACTTGGGCGTATTTTCTCTAAGGAAGGTGGAATTTAAATATTTACACTTGGAAAAATATTCTATCATTTCTAGCATGGGTGCATATAGGCATCATGGGGGAATTAACTTCAACGCCTAGCATATTTTCCTTTTAGAAGCTACCACCTCCAACATGTTTGGGCTCATTTCACATGTGGAGGAGGATTGCGCTTTAGTCACGTTTCAAATTTCATCTCACCTTGCACCTTGGCGCATATAGCATGTTGAGAGGGAATTAACTTCTACGCCTTCCTTAGCCACCTTAGACTTGGGCGCATTTAGGCCATGGTGAAGGATTTAACCATGCCTCAACAATTTTTTACTCATCTTTACCTTGTGTTGACATCAATGCCCTGGTAACCTTTTCCATTTTTACCTTCACTTGGGTGCATTTCATACATGGAGGAGGAACAACCTTTATTCCATCTTGGGCGCATTCAAAGGGGTAAGGTGGAAGTCAACTATTTTTGTCCTTTTCCTAGCCCTTTTGGGCGCATTTGGCATGTGCTGAAGGATTTACCTTGAACGCCTTAAGATTTCTTCATCATCTTTCCTAGCATGGGCACATTTTGAGACATGAGGTGGACTTATCTTCAAACTTAGAATTTTTTTTATCATCTTCACCTTGCATGGGTGCATTTAGGGGTAGGAGGTGGACTTATCTCTTTGCCTTAGAATTTTTTCATCAACTTATTTCTCCTTGGGCGCATTTGAGGCAGTGAGTACGATATTTTCAACACTTAGAATTTTTCATCAACTTTTCAAGCTTGAGGGCGCATTTGAGGGTGGAGGTGGACTCAAGTCCAACACTTAAACTTTTTTCATCATCTCCTTGTGAAGTGGGCGCATTTTCAGGGGTTTGCAAGATGAACTCAATGCCTTAGAATTTTCTTATCATCTTCTTTCTCCTTGGGCGCATTTGCGGTAGTGAGCAAGATATTTTCAACACTTAGAATTTTTCATCACCAGTTGAGTGAGTCAGGGCGCATTTGGAGGGTCCTGCAGGACTTAAGTCTAACATTTATAATTTTTTCTCCAGCTAATTCTTCCTTGGGCGCATTTAGGGGGTCCAGGTGGACGAACTCCAGACTTAGAAGAATTTAAGCTTCCTGCCAGCTTGAGGGTGCATTTTAGGGGTGAAGCAGGATGAGATTTAGACTTAGGCGTTTTTTTTTTCTCATTCCTTCTGCTAGCTCAATACTTACTATATATAGTAAGTTCCAGGTTTTCCCTCTTCTGAAGCTCAAATTGATTTGAAATTTTAACCACAGGATCCTCATGACCTAGTTAGTCTATTCACATTGCCATCTCGAGCTGACCTGCTATTTATAGCATGTTTCTGAAGGTGGTTTACTATTTATAGCAACTTCCTTATTTTGATACTTTCCCAACTTCGTTTGCCTTGAAATTTGAATGGCGTGACCCTCATCGGTAGACTTTCCCATTCACACTGGCGCTTGCTGCTAATTTACTATTTATAGCCTATTTCTAGAACGCCTTACTATAAATAGTAAGTGCTCCGATTGCCTTCAAATTTTACTGGTGAATAGCTTGAAAGATATTGATCGCAGTGGGATACATCGGTTTTCGAAAATTCTGGCATTTTACCCCTCATTTTGGGTCCCGAAGCTGGAAACCATAATTTAATTTGCATGTCTATCAAATGACCTCCGTTTAATTTCGTTTTTGTTGCACTTTGCTTTGTTTGTGATACTGATGTGTTGGGTAGCTGCCGGAATGGACTTGCTAAAAATAGTAAGTCTCTAAAAAGTGATCATCTCTCCTTGCATGTCACATCACTGTGTAGCTCTTGAAAAACCCATAAAGAATAATCTGACATGCGCTGAAAAGCCCTGCATGCAAACCCTAAAAATAGCCTCTGAAGACGGCTCCTAAAAAAGTCATGATCCTGGTTTGCATGTTATATCGTTGCGAAGCCCTCGAAAAACCCACAAGGAATGTTTAGACATGCAAAGAAAATTTCAACATGCAAACCCTAAAAATAGCCCCTGAAGGCTGAATACTGAAAGTCATCGTCTCATTTTGCATGTTGTATCACTGCGTAGGTCTCAGAAAACCCAGAAGGAATCTCCAGACATGCATTGAAGAACTTTGCATATAAACCCTAAAATCTGCTCCCGAAGCTGAACTTGCTAAAAATAGAAAGTTGTCTATTCCAGCTCAAAATTTGCAGACGAGCAGCTTGACATGTCCTAGATGTAGTGTGACTGAAAGAACTTCAGTAGTGCTGAGAGAACGCCCCAAATTGAACACTTACTAAAAATAGTAAGTTGTCAGAATTTGGTGAAATTCAGCTAAGAATCCGCTGGTAGCATGCTGACTATGTTGCCAAACTCAAATTTCAACTTATTCACTCCATTTGACTTCGAACTGGCCGAAAGACTCGAAACCCTAATTTTATAGACTTGGCCAAAATTTCACGTTTTAGCTCACAGACGGGCACATCCCTGGAAAGCAGACAAGAGAGAGAGAGAGAGAGAGAGAGAGAGAGAGAGAGAGAGAGAGAGAGAGAGAGAACCAAAGCCAAAAGACCAGAATGGAGCAAAAATTAGGGGGTCCCCATTTTGAATGGGGCAATGTGTGAAAAGGTCACAACAGTACCCTGTTGCATGGATGGGTTGGTGGAGTTGATTGTTCCACCTTTGATCAATGATCTTCCAAATGGGATCAAATTTGAGGCTGTCCCCCTTATAATAATTTCGGATTGGCTCTTTGGCCCTATCCATGGCCTCATAAATATACCCCATTGGGTTTTGATCCCTATCTACCAAACAAAGAACACTAATCAAGGGTTCCGACACCTACAATTTACAAATAAAAAAAGATTAAAGTTACAAATTTATAATGAAGACTTAAATTAAAAAATAAAATTTTAAATTTGAATTTAAAATCAAAGTTTTGAGGTTACCTTCACAATCTCTGTAGCTCTTTGTGCAAAAAGTTGTCAAAGAATATGATGAGTCTAGCCATGCTTGGCTCACAAACATCCATTTCAAAGAAGTCAACAAAACAATAATGTTTTGCAATATTAGGAAAATCATTGCAAACCTTGTGACACCCGATCTAACCAACTCTTTCCCCTGGGTGTAATCTCTCATCAAATTAAGAACCCAAGGGTGATTGTAGATAAATTTTGTTATGCTCTTTGCATCATCTACAACTGGTCTCACCCAATCAAGTTTGTCTATGCCCTCCAGAAGAAGGTCAAGGCAACGTGCTGCGCAAGGGGTCCAAAAGAGTGATCGATGCCTCTCTTTAAGCAATCTCCCAGCCACCACATATGTTGCTGTATTGTCAATTATGATTTGTACCACATTCTCTATGCCCACCTCCATGACAATTTTTTCCAACATTATATTCAATGTTTTTGTATTTTTTACTTTGTTAAAGGCATCAACTAATTTCAAAAAAATCACCTCACCATTTAAAGATACCAAAAAATTGATAATGGTGCAGTTTTTTCCATCCATTCACCCATCTAAAAGAATAGTGCAGTCATATTTTCTCCATTGCTTCTTCTGTTCTACTATTAGCTCTGCCTCTTCAGTTGCATTCGTGAGCAATCTACAAGTACAAAATGAAAGTATAAAATTTTAATTTTAAACACAAAAAATAGCCTAAATTCAACATAAATTACTATAAGTTAATCAACATAAATTTAGCATAAAATTCAACATAAATTTAAAATTACTATAAATTAGCATAAATTTACCGACCTCCCACTTAAGTCTTTACAAGGTGTCTTGTAGCCTTTTCTTGATATTGTTAATGCAACTACCAAATTCTCCCAATAAGGATTGCTTGCCATATTGAAAGGAAGGTTGTTGAAGTACCAAAAATCAACACATGCCTTATTTGCTTGTTGATGCACCTCCCTATTCCACCCTTTACCTTCCAATGATGGTTGTGCTCCAGGTGTGTTTCTAGGCACAAAAAAGATGTGGAATGCATGTAGCCGATGTAGGCAATGGTGCTCTACTTGAAGTGGATGAAGAAGATGTCGATGTGGTTCGTACACATGGATCATGAAGGGGGCCCACTATGCCTTCAAATGTTGTTTCTTCATCTGTTTTTGCTTGAGGACCATGACCATTGGCACTAGCTATGGAAGCTGCTATGGCTAACTTTGTTTTCTCCCTTTGTAATTTTTTTCTTCTGCCAATGCTAGGTGTGCATTCATCTCACGTTTGATCTCTTCTATGGCTTTTCCACAAGGCTTGACATCATGATGAGTAAGGCTTGCAATATGGTATTTGAAGTGATTTATGCCTCCATGAAGTAGCTTTTGACATCTAATGCAAATAATTGTCCCAAGTGTAGGTCCTTGTATGCCATATTTCCAAGTAAGGTCTCTAGCTCTTGTTGGACGAATGCCTATAATTGGTGTTGATTGGGCTAAGCTTGAGCGCAATCCAAATCTAAAACCCTCTCTATTTTCCATTGCATCTAATGGTTAACCTACAAGTACAAAGTAAATCAGCTTAATGTTAACCTACAATTTATATAAATCAACATACATTAGTTTAAATAAACATAAATTCAATATAACGTGATCATTTTATTCCCAAAATTAGGTTAAAATCAAAAAAATAATTTGTGTATAAAAATTAGTGAATTTCTAAAAAAATTGGCATAAATGCAAAAGAAATGGTGTTAAATCCAATGTTTTGAAAGTAAATTTCAAAATACTACTAGGTTTTAGGAAATTATGAGTTTTCATAGCCTACATGCTTGATTTTAGTTGTTAAAATAAATTTAAATGCTTGAATTTTTTTTTCTTACCTACCCTTGAAAATCTTGAATTTTTCTCTCCAAATTCACCTAGCAATCCTTCCAAGTAGCTCAAATTTTCTCTTCAATTGCTATGTGGTGAATAGTGAGGGCATTGGAGGTTTTATAAGCGAAAAAAGGAGTGTTTTTTTTGTGTTCTTGGCAAGTACCAGGCGCGTCTCACGTCCATTCAGCGTTTGGCAAGTTTTTTTCTTGGACTTGCGAGTTTTTTGGAGAGTAACATGCCATCACAAAAAATCAGCAAGTACTTGCCGAGTGTACCAATTATGGTTAGAGGTAACTCAACCTTATAAGCTACACTATCAATATTTTGTAGAATTTGGTATGGACCATAATATTTTGGTGACAACTTGTTATTCTTTATTTGTTGCTTTAGGGACATTTGCTTATAGGGTTGCAATCTTAAGAAAATCCAATCACCCACTTCAAAACTCATTTTGTAGGGTTTTGGTTAGCCTATTGCTTCATTCGAGTTTGTGCTATGGCCAAATTCTCCTTGAGTCCATAAAATACTTGTTGATGATTCATGCTATCTTCCATAGCCTAAACTCTTTGTCACCCTTAATGATGATGTGATAGATGGGGGATGGTATCCATATTGTTGTACCCAAACCATTTTTTTTGCTTCATCAAGGCATATTGCTTAAAAGAGTCTGAACCTTGCTAAAATAATGTCAAATACAGTTTTTGGGCAATATCTAGCATGGACTTTCGTCAGTGTTGTGTCAGTCAAAAGCAACTGTTGAGTAGTATTTGTTGATGAAAACCTGAGTTGAGGACTCGGAACGAGGCATTTCACAATGGAGGAGCATTTCATGATGAAGCTATACCTTTGCATGGTCATTTTAGTGGCCAAGACAGGGATTTCAGTAATCAAATTTATGAAGATTTTTCAAGAAGCTAATTTGCGCCCTTGTAGCTTAGGGGCGCCCTTCTCCTTGAAGGCCCAAATCTTGTTGCTTTTGTTTGTAAATGCAGTCAATTTCTTCAGAATTAGCCTAGCTATCTAGCAAGCTATTCTGCGAGGTTATCTGAGGTCTACAACAACGCTCGTACGTGCGAGGTCTTTGCAGAAACTGAAAAACAAAGATAGCTCAGAAAATGGCCAAGTCTGGGCGTACATTTCACCTTGGGAAAGGTGTCCTCTTTGAGGTCTTAGAAGTAGTTTTCTCACTTTGTCGCCTCCAGAGACATCTCTTGTAAGTTGCTCTAGCTACGCAACGAGACAAACGGTGAGTGAATCAGGTCACCCCAGCTCTCGATATCAGAGGTCAAAGTAGGGCATCTGGTTGAAAGTTGCACTTTTGATAAAATGGTGTTTTGAGCCTTCTTAGGCTAGGGGCGCCCTTACTTTTGTGGTCCCTAATGTAGTCTTCTGATGCCTTACGTATAGTTGTTGGATGCAAAATACTTCTAGTCACGTAGTGAGTTTGCCATCCAGTCGACAGGGTTCATTGTTCGTTGTCAACAGTAGTTTGAAGTGTCAGATGGCAAAATGGAGAAATGGCTAAGTCTGGTGCCGGAAAATCAATTTAAGCATAGATGCCTAATTTTTTGAGGTGTCAAATGTTGATTTTAGTAGTTCTAGCTTCCAGCAGACATTTCATCCTTGCTCTGCAGGCTTCGCGATGAATATCCCGACTTGGTCTTAGTGTCATCCAATCACCTAGAAATTAGTGTTGAATATGGTTAAATGTAACTTTGTAGTCAGCTACAAAGTAGGAAGTTAGAGGAAAACGTAATATCTTGAGCAAATGGATGCCTATGAGGTCAAATGAGGACTTTTCGAAATCAGTGAAGTCTGTTGGATAAGTCCAAATGCTTTACGTGGTTTGTCAACTGAATAAAATAATATTAAATTTTCAAATTGCATGCTAGCATGAAAGGTGGCAATATTGTCCAATAAAGCTATTTTTGGCGCCCCTTTGTGTTGTAAGATGAAATTTGCATATTGTTGGCAACTAAACATTTTTATTATTTTTATCCGGATTCTGAGTCAATGTCAGTGTAACTGGAGGGGGTCCAATTAAAATCATTCACATTTTTAGTTGAGGTTTTAAATCTTACAGTCAACATTATGGTGTGATTTTACTCTATTTAATCATGGCGCCATTATTAATTATTCATCCAGCTTGATCAAAATTCGTATTTCTTCAAGGCAGAGGTGAATTTTCCAGAGTTGGGCGAATTTATCATCAGCAACCAAATATATCAGCATCAACAATTCCTTTTGTAGGTACAAATTCATAGTCATCAACAAATTTGAAGAGCAAGTGGCGATTTTGACAGAGGAAGAACATAGAAAAAACGTCTTTTCTCCTCTCAAATTCATCAGAATTCTCTCAAATTCAATTCGCATGTTCAGAAAACAAGCAAATTTTGGCAAATTAATTCATCTTGATCAATTTTTTAGAGCTTCCTCAAGTTAAATTCATGTGTTTGAATTTTCAGGAATTTTTAACCCCAGAGCATTAGTTCTCGAGTTTCTAATTTTCTCAACTGAAAATTCCTTGCATGGTCGAGTAGAAGTCAGATTTTCACATTTCTGACGTTCTGGGTTGTCTTAGAATCTTTTTTTGGACAAAACCCATATCTCATATTTTTCATTGAAAATAATCCTTCAATAGGCTATTTTTAATCTCAGCAAGCTATTTTTAGCTGTCTAGAAATTTTGTCAGAACATAGCCGTGTTCACAGTCAACAGGCGAGTTTTTCAAAATGCAATACACTCAGCTTGAATATAGGACCAAATCAGTCCTAACTCACAACTTCATCGGGACAGTTGAGATGAATCTCCACAAGGTGCTGCTAGAGGCAGTCTTAGATCTAGTCAAGATTAGAGATTTGATTATTCAGAACATTCAGCAGTCCGGGTTACTTGAGGCCGCTTCCATACCTATCTTCGTTCATTGTGTTGAGTTTGTGATGTCTTGTGTCAAACATTACAACTTTGCTACTCATGAGATAGTGTCAGTAGATGGACGAGTCATTTGTAGTCTTAAGCCTCTAGACGTTGAAAGAAGTTTTGGTATCCCTCAACACCTGAGCAGTCTGGTCATTTCTATGGAGCAGTGTGCGCATGCATTCAATGTTGAAATGGACAAGTGCCAAAGTAAGATGGTAGAGCGATGGTTGAAGCAAAAGAGGAACAAATTGCCAAACAATGTGGGTCGTGGTGAGTACAAGGATGAGTACTTGATTCTAATCACACTCTTGAATCCTGTCTCAGGTCGTTCAGATGCAAATGTTTTCTAGCCCTGGATGTATTACATCATTGGTTGCATCATATCTGGGTAGGAGCATTATGACTGGGCATCGTTCATTAGTGATGTTCTCCACGAGCAAATCATCGGTTTCCTAGTTGCCAACGAGTTTCACATGTGTTCTTACCTCGTGTACTTGATCGCTTACCAGGGTCAGTTTAGAGGGTTAAACACGGTTGGCATTCTCAGTGTTCAGAAAGTCTATCACTACTACGATCAGCTTGAGATCACAAATGTTGAACGTCACTTCAAGCGTGTTCAAGAGGCTTTCCCGACTTATACAGTGAGAAACTTGGATCAGGAGTTGCACGTTCATATCTTGGTAGTTGTTAGAGCAACGATGGTTGATTGGGCAGATTGGTTCATTCAGTACCCGACATACACCTACATCTGAGTATATGGATTTATAGGAAATCCAGCCATGCTTCCACACTATCCTTCAGATAGGACAGTTTTCATGGAGTTCCTGAGGTAGTTACATAATGCTCATCGTCATTTGTGTCGTAAGCATAAACAGGCTGCCAACTTTTCCATGCAGTTTGGAATATATTGGTGCAGAACGACAGTTGATGCCAAAGCTGCAGGACAGGAGCTAGAGAAGTATCATCTCAAATATCTTGTAGATGTACGTGCCTATGATCCATGGGGTCATTACACAACACGCCTCGATGGTTGCGCATAAGCCTGCTATGAAGGACTATTGGGAAAATTGTGAGGACAATTTCGAGGTCCGCAGACGTAGCTACGACCGCTTCTCTCTCTCACAGATTTCTATTTTCTTGGCGGAAGATGTGGGAGGTTTATCAGATGATGAGGGAGAAGTACTTAATTTTTCAGAGAGCAGGTTGACACACAGCCGCTGTCGGCAGTTGATTGGTACGCCAAGGAGTACGCATCGGTAAAGGAGAGGTCAAGTAGAGTTATCCAAAATAGTATACTTTACCTCGACACGAAGAAGACCAGGAGGGTAAATGTGCCTAGAGCAGAGCCGCTAGTAGTGGATCCTTCGTTACCTTCCTCGTCAAAACCCAAACAGAAGAAGAGGAGTAACCCTCCTAAGAAGAGTCAAGCGCCAAACAATTCAAAAGGCAAGGCACTTGCCATTGATACACACACGAAGCTTGTCAGATAGCCTATCAGAGAGCTAGTTCAGAGGCTAGTTCATAGTCCGCCAGTGCCTGAGGTTCAGCCTCGAGTTCCTACACTAGCCCTAGAGTAGTCATCAGTCCCGATTCATATTGAATTGGACTTAGACTCTTTGTCTTGCAGCAACTCCTCTACATATTCACTTTTGTTGGGTCCTCACATTGCTAGTACAAATCCTTCCAGTGGCATTAGCTGGGACTAGTCTTGGATTGAATCTCAACTGGGAAGGAAGCAGAGGCAACCATTCTATGTTCTTGATCATTCAGACTTCGATCATGTTTATCAGGATGCGCTAGACAAGAGGATCAAGAACATGGTCCATGTGGAAAGGAATACTGATATGGAGATCGTTGTCGAGACTGCCATACCTCCAGAGGGGAAAAGTTTGGATGAGATTGAAGCTCAGGACTTTGAGGTAATCACAGTCAACCTTGGTCATAGCACTTGCTAGACTCAGGTTGATCTTTTACAGGTTTCTACAGATAGCGCCAGGGATAGAATGCTGAAGGACGAAGAAGATAAGGCAGCCCTCAAGGCTGAAATAAGGCAGCTTCGTCAATACATTTCTAGCCTTGTACACAGGTCAGATGTTACCACCAGACTCCCACTGATGCTTGAGCCACCAGCAGAATAGGGCCAGCTTAATCATCTGGTTGCATATGACAAACGCTTGGAGGAATGGGAAGATGAGTTCGTTGCTAGAGGCCGTTATATGCTTACAGAGCTATATTAGTTGCGGTACAATGCATGAGAGCTTTGTCTACGTCTCCAGGATGAGGAGCAAGACATGGCGATTAATAGGCCTTGGGACGAGATTATGATTGCTCACCTGAGTGTGGCATATGAATCAGTCACAAATTCAAAAGATAAAGAAGCTATCTACTCTTGGAAAACACTGTTGGTTTTCAAGGCAAAGATAGAGGAAACGATGGCATTAGAGTTGCCTAAGAGTAGAGAGCACGTCACTAGTGCACTTCGGTCCGTGAGAACCTTAGTGTCTCGCTTATTGTGTTGGTATTAGATTGAGGGTGGTGCGTATGTTGAGCTTACTGATGTGCAGTCAGAGCTCTAGACACTCATTCATGGAATTTTCAGTGGGGAGACCGTTGGCTATAAGATTAATCAACTTATAGTCATGTCGGCGTTTTCAATGAAGCAACTAGAAGCAGTGGTGAACTTCAGTCCCAAATCACAGCTGGTGAGGACATGCTGCATAGACATAGCATACTTCGGCAGAGTATCAGCGCTCCAGACAATGATACAGTTAACAATCTCGTTGAGGGATTGGTTGCTCGAGATCACGGCCAGTAGATTTCAGTTCCCACCTCTTAGGATAGACATTACACACGAGTTAAACTTGGCGTTACCTTTTCAAGTTAACTCGTTGCCTCATCTCATGCATGTCTATTTTGGGATTTCCTTTACACACTTGGAGTTGTATTTAGGGTTTACGTTAACTGATGGTAGTGTTCCAGTTAACTTGCTTTCAATAAGGACGTGCATGCTTGCACATTGTTTACTTAGATTAATTGTACTGGTTAACTGATGGTAGTCTACCAGTTAACTGTATAGTTTGCTTTATTAGGGTTTAGCAATAATCTTGCATGCATTGCAAGATTGTAGGTTGACTCAAGGTGATTTTAGGGTTCCCTACACCTTTGATGTCTATAAATAAGAGCTTTGCTCATTTGTATATAACTTTTGCACGAGAGAGAAATATATGCTGCACCTACCTTGCCTTTAATATTGCTCTTTTTGTATCTGTTCATGAGTATTTATTGTTATGATGAATTGTTATGCCACTCGGGTTTCATGCAATTATGATGGTGAATGCTTGCCTTAGTTAGATATAGTGGCTAGTTTGATTGTGGATTGCATGTGTGTCTCGCCTATGCAATTTACTATCCTAGTTGGCTATCCTTTGTGTTTTGTGTTCAATAAACTCGTTCAGAGTGAGCTGATAGTTGTGCCACCTTGCCTTCAAGTTGAGAATCTGTACTTGGTTATCGTGTGATGTGTGTATTCAATAAACCTATTCAGATTGAGCTAATAGTTGTGCCACCTTGCCTTCAAGTTGAGAACCTGTATTCGGTTTATCGTGTGATGTGTGTGAATAATAAGCCTATTCAGACAAGCAGATAGTCGTGCCACCTTGCCTTCACGTTGTGAGTTTGTACTCGGTTTATCATCTGATAATCATTCCTGCTCCGTTTCCTCATGCTCTGAATTGTTGAGGGGATTGGATAGTTTAAGTTACTTAGTTTTGTGTGTTGTAGTTAAGTCTTGCGAAACCAGAAAATACTTAGTTGCAACGTTCGAAGTTTATTGCAAACCTTGTGCCTCTTATAGCTGAGACAAAAAGACAGGATATAGTTTAATTTACTTTTCTTTTCAAGCACTTTTGTCAGCACAACGAGGGAGCTTCCCCTCCTAATTTGAAGAGCACTCATTGCGTAGTGTGCATAGCTGTCCGTAACAAATTGCACTCCAGAGGTGTTAGCTGTTACACCAACACATATAATGCCCATAAATGAGGACATGTTTGAACTATGTAAGGAAGTGTTTACCACCATTTTTCTAGTGATAGCCAAGCCACTCATTGAGACTGGTTATATGAAGTAAAACAACAAGGATATCCCCCAAGCACTTATTGATGACCTCATTTTGCTCATTTTATTAATGGTAAGAAGAGCTATGAGCCAATTGAGTACTTAAAAAAGATAATAAATCTATCCAAAAATTACTGGTAAATATATGATCTTGAGCATTGATGATAACATTTGGGGTACTCTGTGACTTTTGTATATTCTCCATGAATGCTTTTGCCATTGTACTTGCTATAAAAAGATGAGATATTGCAATAAAATGGGCAATGAGGTGATCCATGGGTACCATGATGACACTAAGGACGACTTAATTACCTAAACAAGACTAAATGAATGATCACATAACTTAATTAAGGGTCATGTTAGCCACAAGTTGGCTACATCTCTCTTGATACAATCAATGGATTAAGGGCATAGCATGTTATGTATAATTTCCAATACAATTGTATAGTTTTTCATCTGCTTGAAGATCTTCAAAATTATAGAATGCAATTATTTCACCATGATTTTGTTGAGCATGTGATAGTAAATGCATAAGTGCCATGAACCATTGTTTTAGCCATAGGACTAATAGATTGGCACAAGAAGATGTTTCCTTGACCTTTCCTATTCAATAAGCTCTTGAATCAATCACTAGATCTTGTCATTTTTCCAATTTGGTTTCGAGCAGTGTAATGTCCCCTTCTCAAATGTGATTGTTTCTGTTGACCGTTGGCCTATTCCGGAGACCCGTAGGCTACTCGGATGGTGAAATTAGGGTTTCCTAATTTTGAGGAGGTTGTTGCTTGAAGTTTGGAACCTGATTGGCGGATTCTTTCTCTCTGGGTTTTCAGAGAGCTTTGCGGTGGTATGGTCAACTTGGCGTTCCGAGCAACTTCATGAATTTTCTATTTTTAGTAAATTCTATTTTTGGCAGTGGACAGGTTGGATTCAGTTCAGTTGGTCTTCTTCTTCAGTTGGTTCAGCTGGGACTTTAGTTTTTGGCCTTTGGGTGCATTTTCCTTGGAGAGATAAGTATTTTCACATTATAATAGTATATTTTAATATTATAACACCCCCTTGCCTAGCATTACAACTTTATGTTGTTTTTAAAAAGGGGACCTAAAGGGTCGATGCTTCATTGAGAGATAAATTATATTTCTGAAGTCAAATATTGGGCTAAATGAAATGGACGCCTACTTGAGGAGTTTGACTTTTATTAAAAAGTGAAATATTTCATTAAGGGGAAAAGGACGCCATCTTTTGGAGGGAAATGTTGAATTCAAAATTAGGGTTTTGGGCGCCCTTCTTGAAGCTTCTAGAAGGCTCTCTTCATGTCTTTATATTCAGGCCTCAGCTCTTCATTTGGGATCTTTTGTCTACTACATCGTTATGCTGCTGAATTGTCTTCAGGCACTCGCTTCGAGGAAAGCACACCTCCTAGCATTGGCTCATCTTCTTGCTTGAAAGATAGCAACTAGTTGAGAGAATAGTTTGTAATAGGTTAGTTTTGCATTTCAGTTGAATATCTTGCATTTTGGAGTTGTAGCTTGCATTTTCTGTCTCATTTTGTAGTTGCTGATTTCTACAGCTGATTGTAAGATTTGCTTATATCTTCGAAAATAAAAATATTGCAGTTCTGGGTGTTTAACCAATCTGATTTCTTGCTAGGGGCGACTAAGTGTGCCAATTTTCAGATTTTATGCTTGTGTCTTGGATTTTATGGAGCAAAATCGCCCCTCCTTGAGGGCCGTACTTTTCTCAAGATGCATTGATTTCCGTGCAAAATAAATAAGAGTCATTTGGGTTGGTTTCTCAGTCATTTTGGGGGCGCCATCATATTAGGAGTTGAATGCATTTAGTTTCATGTGATTTGAGTGAGATTTGAGTGATTTGTGAGCATTTTAGTAAGTTGTTGTGTTGCTGGTCTGTACAATTTTCTGTCATAATCAGTCATATCAGATTTGGGAAAAGTTCATTTGTGAGTGAGAAGTTGTTACTAAAGGGATTTGGGGCTTTGGAGATTAGTTAAGAATTATTGCAGCATCTGAAGCTTCTAATCTTGTGCTCTTGGCAGGCTCTCTAACTTATTGTAAGCTGAACAGTAGTAATGTCAGCAATTCTCTCTTCTCATCTTTGAATTTACATGTACTCCCCATTGAATAAGTGGAAGAGGCTGGCTTGCCGCCTATTTGCTTTTAGTAAATAGTTGTAGGGACCCTCTGACCACATGCTCGCCATCACTCGGCGCCATTCTTGGTTAGAGTTATTTCAGCTCATCTTGCATTGGATCCTCTGACCATATGCTCATCTATCCTAGACGCATCATTGGTTAGAGTTACCTTTCCAGTTTGCTTCTGCATTAGCTCCTCTGACCAATGCTCACACCTTGCCCACATCGGGATCCTGGTGTACATTTTGGTTAGAGTTACTTTCCGCAACGTTTTGGTTTAGAGCTAACCTTAACGGGTGCGTGTTGATTGTAATTGCATTTGAAAAACAAAAAAAAAATTGGTCTGGATCATTACAGTGGTATCAGAGCCATGATTCTGCCAACCTGTGCCCTACAGTGATTCAGTTGTCAGATGAGTGACAGTGATTGCAGATACTTCACCAGAAGTCAGGCCAGAAGACAACAAACACAGTTTCTGCCAGTGCCAGAAGCAGATACTTTTTTAGAGGCTTTGAGAGAAACAGGAAGAGTAGTAGATACTGGTAAGACAGTTGAGAACATGGCAGAAAGTCATAAGCAAGCCATGGATGAAAGAGATGAAAGGATGGAAAAGAAGTTTGAGGGGATGATTGAAATGATGTCCCGGTTACTTGCACGAATGGACCAACAAACTCCTCAGAATCATACTCCTAATCAAAACCATGCTACAGGAGAAAACAGTGGAGTCAATGGGAACAATGGTAATGGAGGAAGTAGAACTATTGGTCAGCATGAGGCCACCTCTAGCGGATCAGCCTCTAGGCCACTCTTTCCTACATTCACTCAGAGGGAGGAACCGCAAGTTGAAGCTACCATTCCTTTTGCAGATGATGCCAAGCAAGCCTACTTGGAGTATGCCACCTTACCCCCTGATCTTAGAGACCAATGGTCCTTTGATCAATTCTTGAACCAAAGAAATAGAAGAAACGGAGGAAGAGTTGATAACCGTGCTCATATGGCTCCTAGAACCAATTATCAACAAGCCCTTGGGAAGGTGTCATTGGCTCACTTCGATGGAAGTGATAAGTGTTCAGCAAGATCGTGGGTTCAGAAGTTAGACAACTACCTTTCACTTCGTCCCATGCCAGAAGAAGATGCCATCAAGTTTGCAACACTTCATTTAAAGGGAGCTGCCCATGAGTGGTGGTACCATGGTTTGGTCACACTTGGCCATAACCTTATCCGAACCTATGGAGAATTCACCAACAAGCTGATTGAAAGGTTTGACACTAAGGATCCTGAAGTAAGATTTCGTGAGCTTGCACAACTGAAGCAACATGGCTCCTTGGATTCTTACATTGCTGATTTCCAGAGACTTTCTGTGATGGTGCCCAACATCACTGAAAGAAGATTAGTTGTTTTGTTTTTTGAAGGGTTGGTTGAACCCTTGAAAGGGTGGGTTAAAGCTTTCGATCCACCAAGTCTTGAAGAAGCAATCAAGAAGTCCCGAAATATGGAGTTATCAGCCCCTAGGCCTAAATTTCCGCCTAAGTCTTTTGGCCATAAGAAGGACAAGAGACATTCTTCAAATCAGCACAAGAAGTTTCCACCTAAGCTAACTGAAGAGCAACGTGAACAGCTCAGAAAGGAGGGCAAGTGTTATACATGTTTAGAGCCTTGGACCAAAGGTCATAGATGTCCTGGAAGAGGGCGTTATAATCAAATGGGGACATATTCTGATTATGGATCAGAATCTGATATGTCTGATCAACAGTCTTATTTTGGGGACAGCGAGGAAGAGAGAGCTCCAAAAGAGTTCGATCATGAGCAAGGAGTTGGGGGCCCTATTGCCCAACTCTCTAGTTTTCAAAAGAACGAATCTTTCAAGGTTCGTGGTGGAGTTGGAGGTCATCGTATTGTTGCCCTAATTGATACTGGTGCAACTCATAACTTCATTGATGAAGGTGTGGTTGCAAAGAGAGGTCTCAAAACTCAAGAATTTGAAGGCTTCAAAGTCATGGTGGCTGATGGGTTTCATATTTCCTGCAACCGAAGAGTTCCTAACATGTCCATGCAGTTAGGCAACTATGAAGTCAAAGATGACTTCTATGTGGTTACTATTGGTGACACAGATGCAGTACTTGGTATACAATGGTTACGCTCACTTGGTGAAATCTCTCTCAATCTACAAACAATGGAGCTCAAGTTCCAATCTGATGGAAAGAAAGTGGTGTTAAGAGGAATGTCCAATGGTGGTCCTCGAATAGTTTCATTCAAAAGAATGGAGAGGCTGATTCGGCATGATCAAGTTGAGTGGGCTGCGGAATGCATGGTCCTTCCAGCTAGTCCAGTTGAGACAAAGAGGGACTATCCTCCAGATATTCAGTCTATACTTACCAAGAGGAGTAAGGTGTTTGTTGATTTACCTCCTGGGCCGCCTCCTGAAAGAGGAGCTGAGCATGTCATTGAACTCAAGGAAGGGGCCAAACCAGTCATCACAACACCGTATCGGTATCCTAAGAAGCAGAAGGATGAGATTGAGAAAAACATAAAAGAACTCTTGGAGATGGGCTTCATTCGTCCTAGCAAGAGTCCCTTTGCTTCAGCTGTAGTTCTTGTGAAGAAGGATGGCACCATCCGCATGTGTGTGGATTATCGTGCCTTGAATCAAAGCACAATCAAAAATCGGTACCCCATTCCTCGAATAGATGATCTCATTGACGAACTACATGGTGCCAAGTTCTTTTCAAAAATTGATTTGAGGTCAGGCTACTATCAAATCTCGGATGAGGTTCAAATGCTTAGAGAAGATCTATATTTAGATGCCACTATGGTCATTTTGAGTTCTTAGTCATGCCTTTTGGGTTGACTAATGCTCCAGCCACCTTCTAGTCTTGCATGAACAGAGTTTTCCAGAAACAGTTGAGGAAATTTGTGTTGATCTTCTTTGATGATATTCTCATCTTCAGCAAGACGTGGGAAGAACATCTCAAGCATTTGGAGGAAGTGCTTAGCATTCTTGAATCAGAAAGTTTGTTTGCCAAAGAGTCCAAATGTGAATTTGGAATGAAAGAGCTGCTCTACCTTGGTCACATAATCAGCACTGATGGAGTGAAGGTTGATCCCGAAAAGATCAAGGCAATAGTTGATTGGCCACCTCCAGAGAACTTGACTCATTTGAAAGTGTTCTTGGGTCTTTGTGGCTTTTACAGAAGATCTGTGAAGGGCTACTCTCAAAGTGCTGCTCCTCTTACTGACCTCACTAAAAAGGGGGCTTTCATGTGGTCAGAAAAGGCTCAAAGTGTGTTTGATAAGTTCAAGAAAATCATGAGTTCTTGTCCAGTATTGGCCATACCAGATTTCTCCAAACCTTTCGAGTTACAGTGTGATGCATCAGGAGAAGGTGTTGGGGCTGTTTTGATGCAAGACAAGCATCCCATTGTGTTCAAAAGCAGAAAACTAAGGGGTGTTGAAAGGGCCTATTCCATCTATGACAAGGAAATGCTTGCAATCATGCATGCATTAGCAAAGTTTAGACAGTATCTGGTGGGGAGCAAGTTTGTGGTCAAGACCGATCACAACAGTCTCAAGCACTTCATGCATCAGAAGGACTTGAATGAAAGACAACAAAAGTGGGCGAGTAAGCTTCAAGCTTATGATTTTGACATTGAGTATGTCAAAGGGAAAAATAACGTTGTGGCTGATGCTCTATCTAGGAGACCTCATTTAAGCTCATTGTGTGAGCTTACTGTTGATTGGAAGGAGATGTTGC
>VDFB02139895.1:0-49530 GCA_007258455.2 Sequoia sempervirens | reverse complement strand
TATTATGCTATGTAAAACCTAAAAATGAGATGTCTTGTAAATGGAATTTTGAATTCACACAATGCACTGAAGTTACCAAATAAAGATTAATATGATTAATTTTAGATAATAGAAATTATGGAAACTATAATAGCAACTGAAAACAATAAAAAAAAAAAATACAGAAATAGAGATTTTAATTTCTAGAAATGTAGGAAAATTCCCTAATTAGGGACTCATTCGCCCAAGGTTGTGATGGAACCCCTAAAAAATTCAAGGTTCCATTCTTGACTTTGCAAGTTTAAGTCAGTTTCAAACGTCTGGACTTAGGGTTTTCTTTACTAATATTATCTAGGGATTTTGTTGTCAAAATCTCACCCAAGAAACTCATAAATCAAAGCCCTCGTCAATGATATAATCTATCATTGAATCTTTCTCAACTGTTACTAGTCATTCGAAAAATGTCTTGAGATATTTGAACTCGTGGAGTAACTGGCCCTTCATTCCTAGGTCTGAAATTCTTTTATTTGGCCTTTACATCCTTTGAAATAATATGTTATATGTCCTTTGAGGCCTTTTATGTGTTACCCTAGATGGTCCCCTTTCCTAGAACAACTTGCCGGAACATGCTGAGTTGTCTTCACTTAAGTCTCGTCCATCACTTCTCTTTATCACTCATTGCATATAGCTTTTGAAATGTAAATTTAAATTAGTGATGTGCTATAAGTTGTGTTTCTTTGGTTTAGCACATTGTGGATGGATTTAAGAAATTTTGATTTGTATCAATGATGTCGATGTTCTCATTTCTCTTTGTATCAATGAAATTTTTAGCTATCACTAATTGCACTAGAATTTTGAGTATTGAATTAGCGATGAGTGATGACCTCTATACTTTTGTTTTCATTGCTCATTGTAGATGGATGTGTGATCATCTTGTTTAAATTAGTAATGAGTGATGGAGTGTTTTGTTTAGTGACTTCTTTTGCTGATCTAAATTGTTCTTTTGAGTGATGTCTATGGTGCCTTAGATTTTCATGCAAGTGCACATGGCCTAATATGGTTTCATCGCTAGATTCAATTTGTCACTAATGTGGTCTTGAATTTCAAACATGAATCAGAAACACATGATGTGAGGAGGAGATTGTCAAAAAGGGGGTAGTGATCCAATGGTCGATATTTCATCGCGTCTGTGCTTGCACTGCTTATTGAATTCTGGAAAGGTGAAGAAATTATGTGATGAGCAATGGAATGTTTAAGGGAATATTCTCTTCAAATGTCATCTCTATGTACTTTGCTGATATAAATGAAAGGGCATGGATCGAGTTGGCAATGCATATAAATTGTTAGATCATAGGTGACTAATGAAGAAAAAGGGTTGATGTGGTACCTTTTTGAGGTGGTATCACTATTTTCTTAGGAATAAGTTGTAAAAGCCATAAATGATGCTTAAGGTTACCATTGATGGAGTTTTAAATCCTCAAAGATCGACAGTCCAGATTCAAAGCTAAGCTACTAAGTTATCAACATGCTCGCACGAGGATCTTTTCAATCATTAAATGCTTCATGCTCCAAATTTTCTATTTAATATAGATTGTCTGCCATTTGATCTCACCATTTTTAGTGTTTATAGAATGGAAGTGTGGGTCATAGAAGAAGTGTGCGAGTGTTGAGCTTTCAATTATAGAGGTGTTGCTTTTTTCTTCTGAGGTGAGTTGGTTTTCTTTTGTATGAGCTCTATTTAATTCATGCTCTAGTTTGTCTAGGAGTTTCATATTTCTAGGGCTAGTTGAAGTTGTTTGAGTTTGTGGGGAATTTGGTTACTTTCCTCTTAATTTAGACTTGCTAGCTTTCACTCCATGTTCTACAAAAATGGGTAAGTCGGGTGTATCAATTCAGCCAACTAGGAGGTCTAGACGACTCATTGTGTTTGAGTGTCAAGAGGGTATATCTGTGGTTAAGCAAGAAGTACCTAGGATTTCTGCAACACCCAAGGGTAAGAGAAGGGTAAGAGAAGTGTCTATGGTGAAAATAAGAAGACTATTGTCAAGAGTAGGTAAAATTTAAGAAATAGGACCATTTCAGAAGAATTGGTCAAGTTTAAATGGAAGGAGTCAGTTAAGCCTAAGAGGAAGGCAAAGAAAAGAAGCAAGGGTCACCAAGCCTATTTGAGGAGACACAATTCTCCCATTGTGCTTTCTAATAGCCCTTTGGATGGTGGAGATGACACTGACTTGGGATACAACCAATATCTTCTCTCTCTGGTGTCGTATGAAGACTCTAACGAGGAAGGAGTGATGGCTCCTCCTATTGCATCATGAACAAGGAAGGGATAGGCACATTCTGATGGTGATGACTCATAGTCGCATCTCCTCCTTATTTCTTTTTTTGATGACACCATTGCCACTGCATCAAGATCCTCCTTCTTGGCTTATATGTGGTTTTGCCCCTTGTGCTTATGTGGAAGTCTTTCGGATAGTATAATGATGAATCCTTTTGCTCAATGTGGACATTGAAACAATGACTAACGGTACCCTATGGGTGATTTTGTTACTCTCCATCGACAACTCATGAATAATTTTGTCTTTTTCTTTCTCTTGTTATGAAAATGATTACATATAACTATCTGGCAAATTTCTCAAATTTGGGTGAAATTGGTTTTGAAATGAAATGTAAAATGCAATTGTAATTTAGTCGGATGCGTGTTGCTCCCTTGTTCTATAAAAGGTATTTCAACGTTGATTATGGTACTTTGAGTTTTGAGTCTTATAAGGGTCTAGGTGAAATGCTAAGCTCAAAAAGGAGCAAAGTGTAAATAGATAAACTAATGAATATATCAAGAACAAGTTCAGAGTATGAGTCATAATGTAATGATCTTGAATTTTTTTACAATAACATCAATAATAGAAAATATTAGTTCTAAATATATGCTCTCCTATGTAATTTCCTTGCAGATTATGAATGAAATTGTTAAGAATAGTTTTATTTGTCTTTTTTTATTTAAATTGAATGAATGAGTTTATTTATGCTTCAATTCAAGGGGTTGATTTAATGCTAAAATAAGGTCATGGGTTTGTGAGGAAAGGATGTAGGATTTGGTAAGAAGCTATGTTTTAAACACGGTGAATTCAATGCTACAAAGTAGTATATCAATAGTCCACCAATTACTGAGTTGAATTGTTAGGGTATTACTGATTAATTGCAAAGGTGGCTCCATTATCCCCATGGATGAGGCAATGGTCTCTTCATTATCTTATCTTAGGTTTAATTGAGTTAGTAATGCACCGAACCAGAGGCTTGGAATGAGAATGAAATCATAAAAAATTTCAATTATAATGTACAAATTTGAAGTATCACTTTATTCCTTGCAATGGATAATATTTTATTAAAAGGTCTACCAAACCTTTGATGAATGTTCCCTATATTCATTTTGGAGGAATTCATCTGTGTGGAGAAATTCTTTTGACTAAATGAGTATCTTATGAGCATAAATTGGATTACCCTCTCAGGTTTCATAGAGCTCAAAGAGTAGAAGTAAGGACCTTAAAATCCTTACTTATGTGTTGGTCACTAACTTTTAAAATTCTTGAGCATAAGGGTTGGCTAACTTTTAGAGGATTTCAAGGTTCTGCTAGAAAAAGAACCAACAGGTCAAATGGGTCCTAGCTAAGGGTTTTAAAAAATGAAGTTAATGAGTCAATCCTCCAAGATGTTGAAGGATTTTGTTGTGGTCCATTGAAGACTTGCACATGCTCTCAATATTTGTCACAATTCCATGAATATTTGTAGAAATTCTCGCTAGAAGTGGGTGGCAACTCCAAAAATATTTGTACCAATGTGAATTGTTTGTGAGACACTAGTAAAATGGAATGAAAAGTTGTTGGAAACAAAATAAGGAAGTGTAAAGGACTTGTGAGTGACTTTGATGATTAAGGAAGCTTGAAGTGGAATTTACTGGTAAAAGAAACTTCATACTATGGAATTTTGTTCCTCTATAAAGGAGGTGGCAACTCTATGCATAAGAACATGATGAAAACGTGAAGAAAGTTCTAGATCTGCAAGGTTTTCCAATCAGCGGAAAAATTCAAGAATGGTTGCAATATATCCAAGTATTTTTCCCTTTTCTTGGTTTTCAAGAAGAAATAAATCTATGAGAAAATCATGTTGAAATGGTTTGGTGAAAATTTTGTTTCCCTATTATGTGAATTAAGCACAAAGAGAGGGAATGGTAGTTATTTTACATACTTCTAAGGTGTAATTTGTAATATCTAGGTTGGGTTGAAGAAGTATGCTTATTCCTAAACTATGCCTCTTAGAAGGTTTTAAAGCATAGATATGTTTGAACTTTAAAATTGTGATTAAAATTAAGGAATGAGGTAGTGGATAATCATCTATGAAGATGATTTTTGAAGATTGAATAAGGGTACAAGAGAAAATTATTACTCCCCTATATCTCCTTGTGGAGCATCAAGTAAAAACATGCAAGGAATGCAACTCTTATCGTGCCATCAAAAGAAGTTTTCTATTGAGAGATATAAGCCATTAAGTTTTAATGATATTCAAGGTTTTCCTAACAAGAAACCCAATTGATATTAGGAAACATTTACCTAAATTTACAGGGCACAATACTGAGTTAGCTTCTAAACACCTAAATGAATTCATAGATTTGATGGGTGATTTTGAGATAGATCGTGAGGGTGTTGTAATGAATCTCTTTGCTTAGTCTTTAAGGGAAAATGCTAAAGATTGGTTCTCATATTTTCAAATCCTTTTTGTACCTTTGTGGGATGATTTTATGGTAGCATTTATGGAAAAATTTGGTGAAAGGCTTAGTCCTAGCTTGGTAAGGAAAATATTTATGGATATCCAAAGGGATGAAGATGAGTTGGTTCCTAATTTTAGCCTGAGATTTGTACAAGTAGTAAGAGATATTCCTAAACACCTAAGACCTAGTGATGCAGAGTGTCTAATTGGGTATCTAGATGCATTTTATAATGAGATGAGCTATTTGATAAGGGATAAGGAACCCAAAATATTACAACATGAATGTCGTATTACTGAGGATATTGAGAATATTATGAAATATTCAATGATGAGGGGATATATGGTTGCAAGTGTTTGTTGTCTTGGTACATATCAAGTGAATGAAGTTCCTAAAGATGAAAGAGATGGTCAAAGTGATGATACTTTTGATGCCTCTTCTTGTTCACCCTTATAGCATGTTAATCATGGAAAGATTCAGGATGGACTTCAACAAAGTTTAAGTAATAATGATTAGGTGTTGTTAGTCTAAAGACTGTCCAGCATGAAGAGATATGAGGGGGAATTTCCATATGAGTTGTTAGCAAGGTTCTTAGATGCCTCTCTAGAAATTCCTCAAGGGTTATGACCTACATATTCAAATTGCATTGACATATTTTGTGACATTTATGAGCCAGGGCTCAGTGCCTTGCCCAAGTTATTGAAACATCAAGATTTTGATTAGATAATTGGTTGGATCATAATTGCTAAGGAGGCTAAGAATGATTATATACAAAGAATGAGGTCTCAAGATCATAGTGGTGCTTGTCCTATTGAAGATAAAATTTCTACCCAAGCAATGGATAAGGATGTTTCAAAAGAAGAATATCTATCTAGTATTATGGATGATGGTATTGTCATACTTGCAAGAACTACTGGTATACCCTTGAAGGTTGGTGACCAAGATAATGAAAATGAGAATTTTGATTTCTCTCAGGAGGAATATGAATCTTTTTGTGAGGTTAACTTGAAGGTATCCTCTTTTCCTAAAGTATTGAACCATACCAGTATTCATGAGGTTTTTCCCTCACCTGAAGATGAACAAATTGCATATGATGGATTCTTGAAATATAGTTCAACTATATTAGAATTGGAATGTCCTGGAAATATGATAGATGATGAATTTCAAGATAAGAATGTTTGTATTCATGATCTTGGGCCTCAAGTTAGTGTTGAAAACAATGAGATTGTTGATTCTAGTCAGCAAGTTCCTATTTCTGAGTGCCAAGCAAAAAAAGAATGTAGGAGTTTCATATTAAAGATGGACATTATAGTTTTTAGCAAAGGATGTGTTGAAAAAATGTGCTTGGTTGAACATAAGGAATGTTCAAATTGCAACCAGTCCTGCACACATGAGTCAACATGTACCTATCAATGGATGGTGCATTTGAATACCCTACCATTGATCATATTAATCTTGAACTAATTGATCCATCCTTTGAAGCATTTTGTTTTAGTTTGAGTAATGATTTGAAAGGAGGATTGGAGTATGTTAATGAGCATAAAACATAAGTATTTCTTGATTCTTGGGATTACATGGATATTTCTCTTTATGGGAATGTTATGGAGTCTAATGAATCAATTTCCTAAGGAACTGGAGCATATCAAAAAATAATTGGTTCATATAGTTTTGATGATTACAAATACAAATTTGAAGAAAAACCTGTATATGAACATTTGTTCATCACACACAATGAATGTGTGCTTAATGTGGGATAGACGTTAGATGATAATGACCCTAGAATTCTAGAAATGAAATTGCAGTATCACTTCAAAGGGTTAGAATGTGTCCTTGAATGGAAATCCTGAAAGGACTATATATGAGGATTTCTAGTCTAATGAGCAAAATGAATTTGATATCAATTTGTATGATGATAGTGATTAGATGGATTATGAGTGTTTCACTTTTTGTATCCGTCTAGATGGGCATTCAGTGGAATATTGTTTTAAATTGAGTTAGATTGAATGCTACACTGGTCATCTGTCCCATTTAATGCTAGGTTGTAGCTCTTAGATGGACATGAACGACAATGATAATAATAAGTTCAGAAACATGTCCATTGTGGTTGATTGCACTAACTGCAGCATGATTAGCTTGTGGCTGATTCATGATAATGTTTTTAGCATTAGCATGGTAAAAACAATGGAAAACAAGGTTTTTGATAGGGGTAAGTACCAATTTTAAGGTTGGCAGGCCTAGGGCCACCAAATAATGTTGAAGCCTAGTAAAGTTGCAGAATGCAAGATGAAAGCTTGCACATCATAGGAGGCTTCGAGGATGATGGATATTGGATCTCTCGGTATGGTCTTGTAACTCATGTAAATATTGTATATATGTTGCTCGCTTGGGTTTGGTTTTCCTACCTGGTCCTGGTAGGTCCTTGGATTTTGGGTTGTTTGTGCTTGGTCTACTTCACCTAAAATTCTAGAATCTCACTTTGTTATGGAGGAACAAACATCCCCAACTGGAGCTGCTGATGGAGCCCCTAAAAATTTCTTGGTTCCACTCCTAACTTACAAGTTTCAATTAGTTTCAAACATTTGGACTTAGGGTTTTGTTCACTAATATTTCCTAGGGATTTTTGCTATCAAAATCTCACCCAAGAAACCCTTAAATCAAAGCCCTCATCAACATTTGATATAATCTATCGTTGACTTCTTATCACCCGTTCTAGGTCATTTGAACTCATGGAGTAACTGGCCCCTGATGCTTAGGTCTGACATTCATTTATTTGACCTTTAAATCCCTTGAAATAATATGTTCTATGTCCTTTGAGGCCTTTTATATGTCGCCCTAGATGGTCCCCTTTCCTAGAACAACTTGTAGGCCCATGTTGAGTTGTCTTCACTTAAGTCATGTCCACCACTTCTCTTTATTGCTCATCTTAGATAGCTTTTGAAATGTAAATTTAAATCAACAATGAGCGATAATTTGTGTTTCTTTGGTTTCACACATCACGAATGGCTTTGAAAAAAAATTATTTGTATCAGCGATATGTGATGTTCTCATTTCTCTTTGTATCATTTGAAAGTTTCAGCTATCACTAGTTGCTCTTGAATTTTGATTATAGAATTAGCGATGAGCGATGACCTCTAGGTTTTTATTTTCATCGCTCATTGTAGATGAATGTGCGATAGTCTTGCTTAAAATGGCAATGAGCGATGGAGTGTTTTGTTGAGCAACTTCTTTTGTTGATCTGAATTGTTCTTGTGAGCAATGTCTCTGGTGCCTTAGATTTTCACACAGGTGCACGTGGCCTAATATGGTTTCATCACTAGCTTTAATTTGTCACTGATGTTGTATCGAATTTCAAACATGAATCAATGACACACAATGTGAGGAGGAGATTGTTGAAAAGTGGACAGTGATCCAATGGTCGAGATTTCATTTTGTCTGTGGTCACGTTGCTGATTGAACTCTAGAAAGGTGTCGAGCAATTTCATGATGAGCAATGGAATGTTTAAGGGAATATTCTCTTCAAATTTCACCTAACAAATTCAAGTGATCTTATGAGCATTCAAGTGATCATTTTACAAGAGAATTCAAGAGAATTCAAGAGAAAATTATCAAGCATTTGGAGTAGCATTCAAGGTTTGAGCATCATGTCAAAATCATCATGCATCATGTGTGTTTTTGAGATAACATCTGTGATGTAGGTTTACATGATTCAAGGAAGCATTCATAGACATTATCTCATATCAAGATCAAGAGTCAAGATCCACATCCATTGGAGCTATTTCACACTAGTTTGTAGCCTTTATTTCAAGGGTTTGGTGAGTTGCAACATTTTCATATATTGTTCATTCATCATTCCTTCATGTTATTTCATTTCATTTCAAGGTTTAATTACCAAAATGGGGTTTGACTAAGGAAAACCCCTATTCCCTAACACAACAAAATTTTTCCCTCTTCATGTGTGATTATAGATCTAGGTGATTTGGAGCTTGAAGATCCTCTGAAGAAAAAGTTGCAAGATTGAAGAGAGTTGTTAAAGTTGTCAAGAACTTGTCATCTTCCCGAAAACTCACCTATAGATCATGATTCAGACTTTCATACTGAGAGATCAGACAACACGAAAGCTACAAAGGATCACTCAAGGCTAAAAAAATTTCAGTCAAACCCTAGTACTAGTACTAAATTTCTCCTCTAGGTGTATGAGTCCCAGTATACCTCTTTTCACCAATTTTCTGTAGATCCTGATTTGTCAAATAAATATTCTAGATTCTACCCAGATTCCTATAGTAGGACTAAATCAACCAGTCTGGCATATGAGTCCCAATGCACTTTACAAACAATAAATTTTGAAGCTCTCAGATGCTGTTTAGACATCTCCTATCCTCCAAGTAATTTTTTGTTGCTCTCTATTTAGTAATCTAATTTCATGTTTTAATTTTCTAGGGTTTAGTGCATGATTGTTTGCATTTCTCCTTTGAAGCTTCATTTTAATGGAAAACCCCCCTTTTAATCACACCTAAGGAAACCACTCCCCTTGTGTCTCCTTCTCTCAATTGAATCATTGGGTTGAAGTCTCTAGGGTTTCCTAATGAACTAAGAGTGAAATAGGTCCTTAGTTCCATCTCCTAAAAGGTGGAACCCTATTTCCCTTGGTTGATTTTGGTGAACTTGACCTTTGGAAACTTCCATTTCTGATTTGGAGAACATTATAATTCCTAGATCTAGGTTAACTTTGCATTAGATTTGCATTAGTTAAATTGCATTTAGGGCTTCTAAATCTTGCATTAGTGGAAAAGTGCATATAGGTTGCATTTTTGCATCTTGCATCATTGAATTTCACTACAAAACTATAATTGCAAAAGTAATTTGAGCATACAATCTAGAAACCTTAATATCAACTCAAAATTTGTTGAATTTGGCTTAAAAACCCTAATCTAGGACTCATTTTCCCACCTAGTAAATTTAGTCCATGTATAGTTGGTTTTTCCAAATTTATAGGAATTCTGTGGTGTTTATTTTTTAGTATTTGAACCTTCCAAAAACCCTAACTAGGACTCATTTTCGCATTTGTGTGATTCAGTATTGTATCATACCTGAATTTGTATTTTACAACATTAAAAACTTTATTTCTATGCTTCAATTTTCTGTTATCAAATCTTTGTTTCAATCTGTTGATTTTCTATTTCATTCATTTCATTAGATTTTGCTTAGTTTAGTTTTATTTTAAGTGAATATGTAAACATAAGAATTAGAATTAAAGTATATAATTTATCTTGTGTCCATTGCATTTATCTTGCATTCATTGATTTTCCTTTGCATGAGCTTTACAACTTCGTTTCCTATTGCTAATACTATAGTGAGACGTAGTTCAAGATTCATGTCATCCCGTGATAACACACTCATCATGGATCTTGGGTTATCTAGCTCTTTCACTCATATTATTGACACTAGTTCACTAGGTATGGACCATACCCTTCACATCTCTTTACCTTCAAGTAGTATGCCAAGTGCTGAAAAAATGGTTGCTAGTGTCCCTTAAGAAAACATAATCCAAATCCATGAAGAATTGGAAAACCTATAAAACCTAGCGAGAATAGAAAAAATTTCCAACACTACTATTCCTAAAATAGATAACATACATTAAATGATTGGAAGTGAAAAGGGAATAGATATTGCATGCAACTTAGCTTAGATTTTGGCAAACATGTTAACTCAATGACTTGTTGTGTGTGCTCAAACTTTGAACAATGCTCAAAGTCAAGGAGGAACCAAAATTCCTCTTCCTACATCCATTGCCTCTATTCCTACCTATACCAACCCTCAAGTTACCACAAGAATGCAACCTACTAGTAATGTCATTCATACCTTGGGTATTTCTACTAGCAATCCTTATACCTTTGTGGCTTCTCATGTCATATCTCCTACCACTTTACCTCCCATAAGTGTTCCATTCACTTCCCCTTCAAACACATATTCACCTCCATCTCAAAACACAACCAATGATGCCATCCTTATCCAGCTTTTACAAAATGTTTCATCCCTTCAAAAAAAACATTCACCATCAACCAAAATCAAAATGGCCAACCTTCATACTATGTCAAAAGAAATCCCTTATCCTTGGAGATATTAAGAATGCCAACACCACAAGGTATAGATATTCCTAGGTTTGAAAAATATGGAAGGAAAGGACATCCTTCTAACCATGTTTTTGCTTACACCGCCTTATGTAGTGATTTCATCCTTGAAGATAAGCTCTTAGCTAAGTTTTTCTCTAGGTCCTTGAAAGATACTGCCTTAGAATCATTTTCCTCATTACCGAATAAATCAATTTGTTCATTCAATGGACTTGTTGAGGCCTTTATCAACCATTTCCAATTGCATGACTCCTAAGACGACATTAGCTGATTTGATGAGATGTAAGCAAAAGGACGATGAAAAGGTTACTGATTTCATTTCATGCTACCAATTGCTTTATTCCCAAATTGACATAAAGATTTTCAATCCTCACTTTCAATGAATGCTCATTGAGAACTTACAAACTAAGATGCAATATAAGCTTGGCATGATGAAATTTCCTTCCTTCCTACACTTGTGTACCACCCTTCGTGATTATCAAAACTCAGTTAATAGTCATGAAACAAAACCAACCTCTATCCATCCTAAAAAGTTTTTAATCCATAACTCAAAACAATTACCAACCCTTTAAGAAACAAAAGAAAGGCTTTCTTCAACTAAATCCCCCTCAACCAACCCATCATGTTGATACCCAAGTGGCTGCTATAAAGAAGACAAATCCTTTTACATTTGGGGATCCGGCTAAACAATTTACTCCCTTACCTGATACCCTCCATAACACCATGTTACAAATTCTAGAAAAGAACTTGATTTCCTTACATCTCATTAGAACTCATGATACTAATAATCCATTACCTCTGAACTTTAGATCAAATTCCTATTGTCATTTTCACCATCAAAATGGACATGATACAAAACACTATTAGCATCTTAAACATCTTGTGCAAGACATCATTGATTCTAATCGTATTCAAATTGGAGGTATCAATGATCAATGTAATACGTCTATTGCTCCTCCCAACCAAAACTTGAAAATCTTTACCAACCCTATGCCAAATCATAATATTTCATTTCTCAAAGCTAGTGAAACTAAAAAGAATGATGTGATGAATGTTGACACAGATGATGAAAAACGTCCTATGGATAGTATGGTTGGATTGATCGAAATTCAACCTCATAAGGGCCAAACTAAAATGCCTCTTGATATCGCTGTCTCAAAAAAATACATACTTAAACATGCACTTGATGGTCCTATTTACATAGTCGGTTGAATCAATGACATGCCCACTAATGGGATATTAATTGATCTCTTCCATGGAGAGAATGTGATCACTAAAAAATTCTTACTTGTGCATGAACTCTATCAAGATGTACATATGATAAACCAAAAGCATGGATAAAAATGCATAAACTTTTTTCTTTCTCTATGATAGGTTCGATCATCCTTCCTTTAAAATTTGGACTGAAATAAATTTAATGTCTCATTCCCCATCATCCCAATGTCGGATCAATTCCATGTGAAGCTTTGTTATCTATGGTTACACTCCATGGAAGTTGTCTCATTGGTTGTGCATAAATGTTTAAAGTTTCCCTTTAACAATGACATATTTACTATACACCATAGTTGCTTTAATATTTTGTCTTTCCATGGGAATTTTTCACTAGATTTATTTTGGCCCGAACCTATTGAACCTATAAAACGTCATGAAGACTTCTTTTTCAAATCCTATCAAAAGTTTAATGAAAAACGCATAGTAGAATTATCCCTCAAAAAACATGCCTCAACCCATGATTGAGCCTCCTATCCTTGACGAAACCATGATAGAACCAAAAGACCTTCCAAGTACCCAAGACCAACCCAAGACTGATCCTTTGCTTATCTCCTACAAATGACCAAGAGACAACCAAAACTATCCTGTCATGCCTCCTAAGATAAAATAAATAAATTACAAAGCTAAAGAGAAAGTGGTTGAACATCCTCCCATGGTTCCTTCTATTCCTCTTCTAAGGGAAGAAAATAAACCTATGTTTGATAAACCCGCTCCTATAGAAACAAAACTTGAAAATCATACAAAAAGAAATAGAAATCCTAGAGAGCATAGGCATAGACGTCGTGCTATTTCTCTAAGGTTAACCAAACAAAACAACAACAAAAATCAACATCCAAACAAAAGTGAAGCAATACACGAGGAGTCTCCCTCCTCATTGCAATAAAAAGATCCTATATTGCAACCATAACCAGGACTAGCACCTTCTTTAGACATTATCATTCGACCTCCCATTGTGATTAACCTAGATGATGATGATGAGATTGCTAAAACTGAGGAAGAATTGCATAATGAATTGAATTAATTATTTTCCTCTTCTATGTACTTACATGGAAATTCTCCTAAGAGGAGTGTTGAACTTGGTGATGCTCCTAGTACCACACTTGTTGTTGTCATTCTGGCTAGTTGGTTTCCTTCTGTATATGATGAATAAGATTGGGATGCAAATGATTTGCTATAGATTGACTCGCATGTGCCTTACTAGTCTTGCCTTTATTTTCTTTTTCATGTTATATGTTTGATTGCATGTGCATAATGTGATCCCCCCATACTATTATGTTTGATGTATCTCTCTCTCTCTCTCTCTCTCTCTCTCTCTCTCTCTCTCTCTCTCTCTCTCTCTCTTTGTGACACTCCTTTATTTGTATCTACATTCTTCTCTATGTCATAAACATTTTATCATTTCTTTGTCTTGAGTTTTCCTTTTAGGGATGATTCAAGGCATTGATACATTTAGGTTTCTTCTATGTTAACCCAAAAGCTTTTCTTTTTTTTTCTCTCTTTGTGTCATTCTTCCTTGTTCCATGAGTATTTGGGCAATTATGTCATTTCCAAGCTCTCTAAAAATATTATAGCAAAGACATATTGACCTCAAATCCATGGATCCCTTATGTGATTTTGGGATTTCATTTTGGGGGCAACCCCTTTTCATGACGTAGCTTTATTTGGAAACATATGACTTGGCATAGGGCTTTCCAAATAAGCTCTCATGTCCTCTTTATTGTTAGCATAAATATCATTTTCTACTTTAAAGTAATTGCTCACAGCATGGTGTTTAACAATTTCTTTAAAGTGGGGGCATACATTGGCATTATTCTTTTGCATTTTACAACTCATGTTTCATTGTGTGGTCTTTTTACTTCATGTGATGCATCTTTCTCTTGGTGATGACAATGTGTGTGATGTCCTTCAAGAGTGTGATCTCTCTTAGCATATCATATTCCTCTCAGTGGCTTGATGTGACACATTGCATCACGTAAGTTGTGAATCTTCTATTCTTCAATTGGTACTCTCTTGGAAACATTAGGTATGATGTTCCCTATGTTAATAACTTACATGAATTAAGCAAAACCCCTTTGAACATACCTTAGACTATTTTAAATTTACAATAATTGTTATATGGCCACCTTGCATAACACACTTTTCTTGACTATGGAGCCATCCGGTTTGTTCATGGGTGTTATCATAAAAAGTTTTTTTTTCCTCATGAATCTTGATGTTCATGTTGTGTGGTGACTTATCAAAGTTATCAGGAGGTATAGCTTTGGTATGGTTATCATATGGGAGCTAACCTAAGCATGAATTTCCCATAGCCACTTGCTTGTTTGTGTGAGCACATACCGGCTACGTGCATATGTGTCTCTGGGGGCTCACCTAGTAGGTGGCCTGAGGTTCCACTAACCCTTGTGAGTGTGAATTTTGTTTGCATAGTGGACATTGTGTTCCACTTGTAAACATTCTTTTTTTGGAGAAAAAAGTTAGACTTGGTACACATCATGTTTGATAGATTGTCAAAGCTTGATCCACCCTCTTTTTCTTTTTCTTTTCTTTTTCTTTTTCTTTTTCTTTTTCTTTCTTCTTTATGTCTTTGGTAGTGTATGCTTGTGCCTTTTTGTTGCTTCATACATCATTCTCATCCATGTTCTGTTGTGCCTATGTTGGTTTTCCATAGGATCTTGATCCTTGGGGCTTGATCATTGTTGTCCTATCTCACTAGCATTGGTTCACTTGGACCCCTCTTGATGCATATTTGTCTACTTTAGTGTGAGTTTGAAGCAGGTTCCTTCTCTCACTAAAGTGGGGGCTAAATGAAGTGTAAAAAATGTATCCCTTTACATTTTCACACTTTTTTGGGCCCTCCTTACTAAAACTGGGCTTCTTTATGCCTTATTTAGTCCTATTTTACATCCACAAGCTTTAATTAATACATTTTTCTAAGGTTAATCTTGATATTTAACAAATGGAAAATCATTATTGAACGTTTGAGGTTGTGTGTTCCAAATCTAGTGATTTGGGACTCCTATGCCACCTTGGGCATATGGGTCCCACTTGGGTCATGGGGCCTAATTTTAAATATTGCATTGAATTTAACACTTCTAGGAGTTTATTTCCCATGTTTAAGACACTAGGACTCTTATGCCCCAACTGGCGTATGAGTCCGACTTTAACCAGGAACTATTTTAAGTCAAATTCTTGGTGGGATTTTCTTATCCCAGATTTGATGTTGGCTTGTAGTGTTGTAATTTCGGGAAATTTGGCATAAACAAATATAAATACAAGGTCATTTCACATATTTTCTCCAAGAAAGTTTACAAGTCATGTAGAAAATTCAAGTGAGAATTTTGCAAGAGCACTCAAGAGCATTCAAGATCAAATTATTAAGCATTTGGAGTAGCATTCAAGATTCAAGCATCATGTCAAAGTCATCATGCATCATGTGTGTTTTTGAGCTAACATTTGTGATATAGGTTTTCATGATTCAAGCAAGCATTCAAAGACATTATCTCATATCAGGATGAAGAGTCAAGATCCACATCCATTGGAGCCATTTCACACTAGTTTGTAGCCTTTATTTCAAGGGTTTGGTGAGTTGCAACTTTGCATATTGTTCAGACATCATTCCTTCATGTTCTTTCATTTCATGTCAAGGTTTAATTACCAAAACAATGTTTGACCAAGCCAAACCCTTATTCCCTAACACAACATTTTTCCCTCTTCATGTTTAATTGCATATCTAGGTGATTTGGAGGTTGAAGATCCTTTGAAGACAAAGTTGCAAGATTGATGAAAGTTGTCAAAGTTGTCAAGAACTTGTCATCTTCACAAAAACTCGCATATAGATTGTAATTCAGAATTTCCAACTAGGAGATTAGACAAGATGAAAGCTACAAAAGATAACTTGAGGCTCCAGAGGTTTCAATCAAACCCTAGTACTAGGACTAAATTGCCCCTCTAGGTGTATGGATCCCAATATACCTCTTTTCACTAGTTTTCTATAGATCTTGATTTGTCATTTGAAGATTCTAGATTCTACCCAGATTCTTGTACTAGGACCAAATTTCCCAGTCCAACATGTGAGTCCCAATGCACTTTAGAAACAACAAATTTTTGGGTTTTTAGATCTTGTTTAGACATCTCCTATCCTCCAAGTACTTTTTTCTTGCTCTTTATTTAGTAATCTGATTTCATGTTTTCATTTTCTATGGTTTAGTGCATGATTGTTTGCATTTCTCCTTTGAAGCTTCATTTTAATGGTCAAACCCCCTTTTAATCACACATAAGGAAACCACTCCCCTTGTGTCTCCTTCCCTCAATTGAATCATTAGGTTGAAGTCTCTAGGGTTCCCTAATGAACTAAGAGTGAAATAGGTCCTTAGTTCCATCTCCTAAAAGGTGGAACCCTATTTCCTTTGATTTAGAGAAATAATTTTATCTAATGAAATAATTAACATAAATTAAAAGACTAACAACTCTCTATTGATGCACGAGCATGTTGTGTAAGCTTGACGATATCATAACTATTTACTTTATCTATTTATGACCATATAGGTAGAAAGGAGGGGCCTTCCATAATACTAATAATTATACTTTCTACCGAGTAGTGGAATGAAGGAAAAAAATAACACTACTATAAACCCTTTAGACATTAGAGGGATAGCACATTCTACCACTTTTTAGTTTTGACAACTATTTGAAATTATAGAATTTTGTAAAATTCCCCTTGACATTTGTATTTCTCATAGGATTATTTGCATCCAAGCAAATAGGAATTATACTTGTCATTTGGTGACATGGAACCTTTGGCCAATGGAAGAATAATATGATCATTAGTTCATTCATGCTACAATATGATCATAATTCCTACCCATCACCTCTATCGATATTACTTATCCATAGATTTTGGCCTAAGTTTTTATAATTTGTGTAATAAGGAAGGAGAAGAGGGTTGAAATATGGAGATGGATTGGTGGGATTGAGTGTAGGAGTATGTTACATATTTGGCTTCTTCCTTATTACTAGACTGCTCACTTTGAATCTTAAAGTAAGATAAAGAATCTTTTTTTTTAATAAGATGGTATCATTTTCCATATATTTCTATGTAAATAAAAAAAACCTTCTCAACCTATTAAGAATTAAATCTTTTTATTTTTTGTTTCCGCTCTCTACTTAAGCTATTCCTCCTCAACTAGGTAATGAATTAAATGCTACATTATTGTTTCTTTTATTCTGGCTCTATGCACCATATATCAGTTAGTGAAAAATATCATGGGAGGAATTCAAACTCGCATCCAATCAACCAAGGTTCCACTATAGTCAAAATACCATTGGCTAATTCATGCTATAATATGATCATAAGTCCAACCCATCACCTTTGTCAACATTAGTTATCCATAGATTTTGGCCCAAGTCTTTAAGATTTATTGAGTCACATGCTTGAGAGACAAGATTTTGAATATATCTTGAATGTTGTAACATGATCTCTAAAGGATTACTTGAATTTCAAAAATATGGTGACCACACCCATAGATAATTAATTATTATTTTTTTATATATTATTGTATGGAGAATAATACAAAGAAGAACTAGATGAGATTACACTTTGTTGATGTAGATATATCAACCATTACAACATAATGATCGAGATAATATCACCATAGCCTCTAAATGAAGTGTAATCTAATTATGTACTAGAGTGTGATTATTGAGTATATTTTTTATTGTGATGGGTCCAATTATCTAGAAAAGCTAAAATATTTTAGCTAATGGAATAATGAAGATAAATTGCAAGACTAAAAACTCTCTAGTGATGCATGAACATATCATGTAAGCTTTATGATATCTAACTATTTACTTTATCTATTTATGACCATTATGTAGAAAGGGAGGGGCCTTCCATAATACTAATAATTGCTCAATCTACCAAGTAGTGGCATAAAGGAAAATATAGCACTACTAGAAACCCTTTAGATGTATGTTAGGTGCTAGAAATTAAAGAGATTAAAGGGATGACACATGCTAACACTTTTTAGTTTTGAAAACTATTTGAAATTGTAGAATGTTGTAAAATTCCCCTTGATGTTTTTATTTCTCATGGGATTATTTTCATCTAAGAATATAGGAATTGTACCTGTAATTGGGTGACATGGAACCTTTGGCTAATAGAAGAATAATATTTAGATTTCAAGCTAATAACTTTTTTTGTAGTGTATGAGGTATTAGATCAAAGCATCAACATATAGTTGGCTTATCACTTTGCTAACAACATATTTTGACTTTTCCTAAGGATATAGAGGTTTTTAGATTAAAAGTTATCAAGGGCTCAAAATGATGAAAATTGAACTAGGCCTTATGAATATAAAATTGCAAGGAAAAACTAAAATAGTTAAATAGCAAAGGCAAGGAGCATCTTGAGAAGAGATCAATTACAAGAATAGTGATGATAATCAAAACAATAGCTGTGAAAGTATTATGCTCACAAAAATGAGAGCCAAAATCAAATGGAAAATTGAAGTTCTAGCAATGACACTTGGTAATATGGTGTTGTCCTAATAATAATAAAATTATTTTCATATGTGATAGGTTCTTTCTAGGAGTAAGTGTCTTTATAAGTATAAAAGTTTTCTTTTAGGTTTGAGAATGTGGCATATCATTGTAATCAAATCCTTTATATGTCTAGATGTAGAAGTTAACTATTATTGACATTTGCACTACATATTATAATGCCTTTCTATTTTGAAAAGTGGGAGAAAAGTAGTTTGTATTTATTACACCCTTAGAAAATATGTTTTGATATAATGTATTAAAGTAGTTAAAGATTTGCAGCCCTATAATGTTGGCGTGACAATTTTGCGCATGCGACAACTACGGAGGATTATTATCAATGATCATGAAAATATTTTCACTTTTGTTCAGCTATTTCAATAAACTTGCCTAGAATAAATCAAATAGTTATGACTAGATTAGTTAGCGTCTATATTATGAAGTATGTTTTGAATAAGTGAAACACGACCAAGCAAATGTCAATAAACGAATGAAATTTTAGGAAAATAGAATACTTTTTCGAATCCACCCATATCGGAATAGAGCAGTAAATTGATGAAGAAAAAATATTTCCAGTTGAATCCTGATAGCAATATCATAATTTGACACGCTGTGGAAAAATACCTCCTACTTATCAATTGATGAGCTAAAGGGGCTCTATAATGAATGGTTCATAAGGCACAACACTTGCTGAAGGTTTTGCAAATGGGGTAACAACTCAAGCTGGCTTAACCTTGGAGAAAACTCCTGGTTAAGCGCGCTTGAGCTGGAGCAGACGGGATGGGTGACCTCCCGGGACGGACCAGTGCTTCACCTCTGTGAGCATCACCTAGATGCAATGAGTGCTAAGTGGACCATTCGATATCATGAGAGATGGGTTCCGGTGAACCACTACTCATGAAACATGGGTCAATGAGTTTGACTCGAAACTACACGGTTGAATCTTGATAGCAATATCATAATATTTCCAGTTTTAAGAACCTTTTTTGAAATTAGGATATTTCGGATGGCTAAAAAAGCAATAACGACAAAATTTAGGCATCAAAATAACCCACGATATGCTAGTGAGGTGGACAAACTTACCACGAGGGTTATATGTTCAACGGGCCTACATTGGATTTACAATACAGGAATCTCCCACAAGGTGGGATTTTAACAATCTTTAACAGTGATTACTGAAATTGGAAAATTGAAATCTTAAGGATAAAGGAATAAGTTAAAAATAGCAAAGCAAACAGCGTCTGACGTACAAGCTCAATAATACTATACCAGTGTCGTAATTATCAAAAAAGGCTAGGTGCAATGCACTAGTAGTTTGGGCCGCCAGGTTTCAATACCAAAAAATAAATAAAAAAATCCAGCAGCAAGGAACAGTCAAAACGATGAGCTGGGTACAGGCTCTCCAAGTGGACAGGCCCTCGCCAGCTACCATGTCTCGAAAGGAACATGTTAAATTATGCTTGTCATCGGTTTTCAAGTCATTAATGTAGGCTCCACATATCCTACAAGGTGTGGGAGACTCTCTCTGGATTCGTACATTGTGTTACAAGGCTACATACAATGTTTCAATTTTGCTACCCTGAATTGCAGTACTGTGGGCGGATTTTGGTGTTGACCTCTTAACTCTTGATTTAATTAATACAAAGTTCTAGCTAATGCTTGGTTGGAGTTCCCCGGACCATGGTGAGGCCAGAGAGGGTGGTTGGATATTTCCGGCTGTTTTTTTTCGGGCTATATGTACGTATTGAGTTGAATTCATCATTGGACTACTTTATGTGCATATTAGCGTACACATAGCTAGGCCTAATGTCTATTAGCTCAATCTAAAGCTTTGACTTCATCAATTAGGGAAGCTTTGACACTATCAATTAGGGTGACGGGTTCTTTTCTGAAAATTCTATTGCAGTTACTGTTACTAATTATTAATCTCTTATCTAATATATAAATTATTTGATTCTGGAAAATTAATTCACAGCAAATATCAAAAAATAACACAATTGCAACTTCACAAATAAACTTACAGGAATAGAGAAGAAAACATGCACAATAATGAAAACAATATTTTTGGACAAATTGTCCATGGAAAAACATAAACTGCTTGCCTCTTAGTGAGAGCTCTGGCAATATTTTTCTCCGAAAATTATTCCTTCAATTTCCTCTGCTAAAATTCCACTACAAATCTACTTGCTATCAATGCAAGTCTTTCTCAAGTCTTTCTCAAGTGTGTCTACTTGCTATCAGTGCAAGTCTTTCTCAAGTGTGTCTACTTGCTATCACTGCAAGTCTATTTGAGTGTGTGTTCTTCAAATGCCCATTGATCCCCTTTTATACTTTTCTCATTGGAAAACCAATGGCCACGATTTAATTTCAATCAATGGCTAAAATTAAATAAACTCTAACAACCCTAACTAACTGGATTCTAGAAGAACTCTAACAACCCTAAATAACTGGATTCTAGAAGTCTCTAGAGGAATTAATTAATTAATTAAATAATTATCTGGACAACTAATTCTTTTCTAAAAGTCTCCAGAAAATAATTAAATAATTAAATAAATATTTATTGGGAATGGAGACCCCTGTCCAAGCTACATAAATTAACACAGTCTGTAATTTGAAAGAGCGTTGGTCTGTCTTATACCTCAAAAAGAGAATATGTTCATAGGCGTTGTGGCCTCGCACGTTCTGCTTCCCCTTTTCAAGGTGTGTGAATGGCTGAGATCTTTATAACTCATACTGTATATTTGGTAATTGAGTCAACTTTTTCATATTTTTTTTTCAAGTTTTGATGTTATCTGCTATGAAAAGAATTCAATTGATTAGCTATTGGTCATATTTCATGATTTATTATTAAGATGAGATAGAGTTAGAGATTCATTTCAGATCTTATTTCATGATCTATCAATCTCTAGTTTTATTTCATCTTGATGTTTCCGATCATATTTCATAATCCATCATCAAGGTGAGAAAGAGTTAGACATTTGTCTTGGTTCATATTCCATGATCCGCCAATCTCTAGCTCTATTTCATCGTAATGATGGGTTATTCTCGAGCTCTATCTCACCCTCTTGATAGATCATGGAGTATGATTTCAAAGTTTATCAAAAAATGATACACAATCAAATCTAAAAATCTAGAACTAGAAAATTTCTAGCTCTATGTGATAGATCGTAGAATATGATCTTAAAAAATCATATCATAAATGTTACACAATAAAATGGAAAAATCTATGCATAACTCTAGAAAATTCCTGTTTATTGAATTGATGTTTGGTGTTTTTTTTGTATTCAGGGATGGGTTACGGACGTGATATTCAGGCCGGGCGTGGGACATAGTTTAAGCAGCTGCTCTTCCGTGGGAGAGATTGACAGCTCATTAAATTCCAGATACGATGGAAATTATTGCGTAGTTGCCGAAAAAGGCTGCGCGGAGCAAGACGAGGGCAGAAGTGACTGCATCAATGAGGACTGTAACGGCCCATCCTCTAGTACGAATTCTACGAACCCTACTCCGCTACATAATTCATGTGCGCTGCAACGCATGGGCAGCGGAATCAGCGGGCTTTCGGCTGACACAGAAAATAGCAACAAGAACATCCGTGTGGAGGAGGTCTCTAAGCGACGGAAATGGGGAAGCTCCTGTCGTCAAAATACAAGGGCGTCGTTCCTCAGCCCAACGGCCGCTGGGGAGCCCAGATTTACGAGAAACACCAGCGGGTGTGGCTCGGCACATTCAACACGGAAGAAAACGCTGCCCGTGCATACGATACCGCCGCCTTCAAATTCCGTGGCCGTGACGCCATCACCAACTTCGCCTCTCTCGACGAGGCGGATCCAGAGGCCATTTTCCTCCTCCGCCACTCCAAACCAGAAATAGTTGACATGCTCCGGAAGCACACTTACGAAGACGAGCTCCTGCAGTCGATCACGGAAAGCAGCGCAAATGGAAGGGATTCTTCATCTCTTTCCGACGACACCAAGTTGGCCGGATTGAGTCCCTCGGAAGCGGGCAGAGATTCCCCTCGTGAACACCTGTTCGACAAGAACGTGACGCCCAGTGACGTGGGAAAGCTGAACCGGCTCGTGATTCCAAAGCAGCACGCCGAGAAATATTTCCCTCTCGGCGAC
The DNA here is from genome assembly GCA_007258455.2 of Sequoia sempervirens. Classification (NCBI taxonomy): domain Eukaryota; kingdom Viridiplantae; phylum Streptophyta; class Pinopsida; order Cupressales; family Cupressaceae; genus Sequoia; species Sequoia sempervirens. The sequence continues at coordinate 26,731 of VDFB02139895.1, read as the reverse complement.
AGCTCCAACGGGAAGGGCCTCCTGCTTCAATTCCAGGATTCCACAGGAAAAACATGGCGGTTCCGGTATTCGTACTGGAACAGCAGCCAGAGCTACGTTTTCACGAAAGGCTGGAACTGCTTCGTGAAGGAGAAACGGCTGGAGGCCGGGGATGTCGTTAGATTCGAGCGGACCACTGTCACCTCTGGGCAGCTTTACATCAGCTTCTGCCGAAGGACGTCTACTGATTTTCATACAGACGCCCACAAACCGGCAGCACCCGTGCTTATCTTCATTCCTCGCAATTCCTTGGCCTACTCGCACGTTCCCGCCAGTCAGTGCCGATGTTTTCCTCCCCGCCGCCGGTTCACCAGACCTCCGTTAGGTTACAGTTTGTCCACAGTTCGCTTCCTTGGGAAACCCTAAAAATCTCTCCTGTCTATTGTATACAGAAATCAGCGTCACATGACGCTAATCAGTCGCTTCTGCATTCTCAGAGCATTGTGAGGGAATGTTCTGTTTCTTCTTCGTCCTCTTCTGGTGTTATGCTGTTTGGTGCCAATCTAAGCCAATCCTCTCCCCCCACCACTTTGAATCTTTTTCCACCCAGTAAAGTGGATGAGCAATGCAATGTTTGTGAAAGGAAGAGGAAGGCGGAGGAGCCGTTTGGCTTCTATTGTGGGAAAAAAGCAGTCCCATAACCGGGTGTAATGATTTAGTGTAAATCTGTAAGATACTAGAGTGTAAAATAGGTAGTCTGGAACGTATTTTCCCAGATTACAGTCTGTTTGCCACCAAAATGCATCTGATTGTGGATAAAAAGCGTTTTCTTTCATAAAGTACGGCAAATTTGAAGGTATGCTATTTCCATAATGATTACTAATTCTTGGTGATCTCAGTTAACAGTGAATAATTGTCTTCAAAAGACCGCTCGAGCCGAAGCTTTCAAGTAAAAGTACTTCTGGTATGTTGCTACAGAAACAAATATTTTAATGTGTTGTCAGTGAGTTCCACAGAGATTTTGGGAAAGACAAAAAGTTGTAGAGATCACATACAAACCAACAGTTTTTCAAAACCGTAAATGATTAAAGTCTGTTTGTATACCATGAACAGAATGTATGTCTGATGAAAACTATTGATTTGAAGATATAGATTCAGAAAAGATTAAACTCCTAATCGTGACAAAATATACAAGCAATCCCAACTCACTTATCGATCTCGACTTATTTATTTAGGATTTAATTGTATCAGCATATTTATTATTTAATTATGCCTTAATTGTTTGGAAGCTTTAATAGGTCTGAGTTTAACAGCGTTAACCATGCCATATTGCCCATGAGAAGTGGATATGCTAATATGTCACAAGAATAAGGATTATTCAGAATTTCATTAGCAATTTCCTTCATTGTATTTAAAGGGAAGGTACTCAATCTAATTTGAACATCATCAAGTCCCTTCATAATAGTGTCAAGGGTGGATTGAGTGATCTTGGAGGTAGGGGCAGGAATATGTGTAGCAATAAGTTGAGATGGAGTGAATGGATGAGTTTCACTGAAAGTGATGAAGATTACGAGGGAACAGAAGAAGGTTATTTGTATATTGTAAATAGGGAAAAGGAGGAGAAAAGTGCTAGAGCAAGATGGGCAATGCTTTTGCATAGTTTATAGGAAACTAGTTGAAAGTTGAGAAATATAATGTGGAAGGTAAAATGCGAGGTGTTGTGTTTGGGAGGTAGTGAGGGATGATGAATCTTATAATTGAGGAGAAATTGAAATATTATGAAGATAGATTGAGCATAATTTATTTTTACCTATATTTTTATGGACTTTCATTCCATAAGATTTATACATGAGAATATTAAGAAGGGAATTATCTAGGCCTAAAGAATTAGTATTATAGTCAAGGTTTCCAACATCCTCCCTAAGCATATGATTTGTATTAGAAATATCCCTTTTTCCATAGTAGTAAGATATGCCTCATGGTCAAAGGAACCCTTTTAATTCAAGTGAACTAATGTTTCATAATTCCTCAATAGGAGGACATTCGTTTTGATCCATGGTAATTGTTGGCTATAGTTTGAGATTTCTTCAAAGTGGAAGATGAAAGACTTGTCAATGCCTCATTATATGAAAAATGCACTATTAAATGAAGTGAAGTTATGTAATCAAAATCAAAATTTATATTAAAATTAAAGCTATGAGAAATTAAAAATTATATCATTTTTTTTTAAAATTAGAAGGTTCAAGCCTTACAATAAGGTAATGGATAAAAAATGTAGGGAAAGAAATAAACTCCTACTAAGGAATGCGATGGTATATTGAGTCCTACTAAAAAATAAATAATCAATGTAACAATTAGATGTATTGAGTAAATATAAGGTTATGATCTCTTCCATCTTCAATGATGTGAATTACCAACATGTTTGATTGGATTGAATAAGTATTTGACAAATAATTCTAAAATCTTCATGTTAGACCTAATCTATGATATTTATAAATATTTGATATTTTATGTCTACTCTAGCATCAAACATGATTGTATCTAGTTTTGTCCCACTCTAGTGCAATTGTATCTACCCTTGCATAGTTTTTATTTGGTTCCCTCCTACCTTTGAGTCTTATTCTCTTGTACTGATATATGATTTATTTTCAATGTGATGTTAAGTAAAATCTATAAGGCTTACAATGATAATATTTAAGTTTTGAAATAAATTTATATATAATAAGATGATTCATGTGGATGTACTTAAATTTTGGGGCAACCATTTATTTATTCACAAAAATGAAGCCATTAAATCTAAATCCCTTTCAAGACCATGCTCAATCAAATAATGGGGATACTATTATAGATGCTAATTTTTTTGAAGAAGAAATAGTACATGTTTGTTTACCATAACTTTTTAATTTTTTGGGCATAAAACCACTTAAATTTTGAAAGAAGTGAACTAATATCTTCCAAACATTATAATATATGTTGGGAAAATGTGTCTCAACCTTACAATTATATACGATTTATTGTTGATAGAATGGATGTTGGTATGTGGCAATTGATCATGCAAATATTGTACACTCGTAACAAGATATGGGGTTTGGGGCATCACCCCAAAAATTTTTTCGTTGACACGTCAAGGTTTTTTCCCACTAACACGCCAAGGTTTTTTCTCGCTAACACGTCAAGGTTTTTTCCCACTGATATGTCAAGGTTTCTTCCCTCTAACACATCAAGGTTTTTTCGTTAACAAGTCAGATGAAAAATGACCTTGTAAGACCCTAATTTCTAGAAGGTTCCAAAAAGTTTATTATAAGTAGTTGGGATATATATAGACATGCATGTATTCTAAGAGTCTGATAGTGGTCGTGTTGTCTCTTGATCTCTGATGGTGATGCTTCTATGAGAATCTTGCTCTACAAGTATATTGTAATCTTTTGATTTCTAAATAATATATTGAGTCACTTTTCAAGTGTGGGGTTTTTCTCCCGAAAGAGTTTTCTCTACGTAAATCATTGTGTTGTCATATGCATGATATTTTTGTTTATTTCTATTTAAGTTTTTGTAACTATTAAATATCTATAATTTTTTTGTAATATTCTCCTCTCAAGATTATTGTAGGAAGTTGTTCCACTACCTTAGCTTCCCTACATTATCCAACTATATAGTCTTAAATATTTCATAACATGGGCCTATGTGCATTTTGTAATAAAAAAATTGTGTAAAATAGGAAATATGCTACAAATAATTTATAATACTTGAGAATAATAAGCCATTTCATATGCAAAAGCCTCCAAAACTCGCCAATAAGAACAAAAATTATAATAGGATAATAATAAAGCAACCACTAGCTCCTATATATGCCTTTCTTGTGCCTTGGATGTCATTGAGGCCAACTTACATACCTCAATATCTAAAAAACAATGACAATCATGATAATAAAAATCAATTAAGAGTTAAGTTAGCAATAGATTCACTACTCATAATACTATGTACACTATATGATTAAGGGAATAGGGAATATCATGTCTCCCTCTCTAGAGAAGTATTGATCTAAATTCTAATCAATTGTCAATTTTTACACATAAAATGTTAATCTTCCCTTACTGCATATTTGATTAGTAAATTCTTCCACTAAATGAGATCCTTAGTGGTTGTCCTAATCCTAAAATTCCTTCTATGTTTCTATAGGATTCACTCTACACAAAAAATATTCTTACTTCTTCATCTAGTTCTAGTAATATTTTTTGTGTAGGGATCCACCAAAAAATCACTTTCTTTAATTGGGAAAATAAAAAATCTATATGTATATTTTTTATGGGGTTAAACCAATATTAAAGGCTACAATACATATCTTCTATTAGTATGGGCTATATTATGATGGTGATAATTTATTATGATTTACTTATTACTTCAAGAGTTTTTTCTTATAAGTTTGTAATCTCAAGAAAACCTAATTGACTACTTCAAAACTCTTTTCACTATAGTTTTGGTTAGCATGTATTTTAATTCTACTTCATTCCATTTTAAAATTCTCCTTGATTCCTAAAAGTGTATTTTATTGATTATTCAAGTGGTCTTTTACAAATTATACTATGTGTGTCACCTTCAATGATAATATGATAGGAGGAAACAATATCCATATCATCTCATATATGGGATTTTTTTTTTAAGAATGGAAGGAAGGATTATACCACCATTCTAGTAGTCATATCCAATCTGCCCATTGAGATTTATTATCTAAAGGGAAGCAACATAAACTCCCTTCCCAAAACTTATTAATGACTTTATTTTTCCTATTTAAATGATTGTATGAAGATATATGAGCCATTTGATTACCAAAATAAGATAATAAACTAGTTAAAAAATTAGTAGAAGAGATTGAAGGGGGTAAAATACTCAATATAATTTGATATTCATCAATCATATATTTATACAAAGTGGATGCAAATATAATTCTTGGATGTAGTTGTAATAACTGCAATAACCAAATCAACCATCAACCACCCTTGCTAATAATGTAATACACTAACATTCCCCCATGTTAGTGTATTCTACTATAGTTAGGCTAACTTAAGCCTAGTTAGGAGTTGGAGTTGACCCTTGAATCATTTCCCATGAGTTGTCATGGATGTTGAGGTATCTTGAGAGGTGTCCAATCCCTCTTGACACATCTCCCTTGCATAGAGAAGAGAAAATCACCACCACTGTACGATGAGGAGTCCTCTCCTTAATCCATGGCATGTATTTGCTCATCCTTATTCTTTATAATGAGGGTTTGAGCTCATTGTCAAGACTAACTTGAATACAATATCATTGCATTCTGAAATCATTAGTGTTTGTTGTTGATCCTTTGTTCTTGTAGGTTTCTACAAGGTATTAGAGTAGTTTAGGATTTGAAGAGGTCATAAGATGAATTCATTGAATTGCATTTTGTTTTTTTTCTGAATGACCTATATATGATAATATTTTATAGGCTTTGATCGACCTGTATTGGCTCGATTGGAGGTAGTGGGAGGCCATTTTTTCATTTTGAAGGCAAGATTTGCATTTGTGAGGTCAATTTTTTCCTACTCGAGCTGATGATTTGGATCCATGAGGTCCAATTTTCCCATTTGATCCCACAGTTCAGCTACCTGAGGCTGATTTTCCTCTGTGTGTACTGATTTTTCTCTGTTTGCAATGGATTTCATTGTTTACAATAGCAATTTGTTCATTTGAGGTTGATAAATACCTCTACTAGGCACACAATTCTCTTGTGAAAGGAAAAAAATTCCTTTTGTTGGAGGCTTTAGGCATTTCTTTGACCCTAAAGCCATGAACCACCCATTTTAAGTCGTGATATCTATGTGCAAAAGGCATGTTATTTTGCATGACTATCCTCTCACAACCTAGCAATATTTTGTCCAAGTTTGACCATGAATCTCTTTATAGGGAGCTACCGAACTATTTGGAGCCCTTGACTTTTGTTTGCAAGAATTTTGCATATTGCAGGCAGATATTAATCTTAGCTTTTGCAAATCAATTTAGGAGATGCGATTTTGTCCATTTCAAGCCACAAGTCCTCATCTTAATTAATTGTACATTGCAATCTCTGGTAATTGCAATTTCTCTATTGATTTGGGGATGTGATTAACCTCTTCTCTCTATTTTCTGGCATTTCTTTTCCTTGAAGGAATTTGTACTATAATTTCTTATCTCATGGATAAAATTCATGTAACTCTTCTCACTCCCTCAAAATTTCTTGAGTGGAAAACCGAGATGGAAATCACTCTAAAGAAGTTGGGGTTGTATCAAGTCACCATGAGTACAGAGCTTGAACTAGGTGCTACTACAAAAAAGAGGAAATGGTTTAGCAGATGTGATGAGTCTTTTTGTACTCTTTCCATGTTTATCTCTCTTGATCTCTTGTTTCACATTCAATCTTGTAACACTCCATGGGAAGTTTGGGCCCATCTTGAGCTCCTGTTTGGTACGCAAGACACACTTAGGAGTTATCAATTAGAGAATGAGTTGATATGTCTTAATCTTTCTAATTTTGATAGTATCCAATACCTCTTCGCAAAACTTAAGTCTTTAAGGCTTCAGTTAAAGCAGTGTGGTATTGAGAAGAAAGATGAACATTTGATTCTTTCTCTACTTGCCAAGCTTGGTCCTAATTATTCTATCTTTATTTCTACATTTTATGCTACTAAATATGCTATGGGCTCCAAATTCACAATACTCTATCTTGATGAATTTTCCACATCACTCATGCGAGAGCAATCATAGTTAATTCAAATGGGTACAATGAAGACATCTCAGCCAAAGGCTCTTATTGCAAATGAACAAATGGTTTCTCCATCTAAGTCACATAAACAACCTAAGGATCATTTTAAAGAAACCAAATCAGAGAAACCATTTTCCTCCTCAAAAGGGAAAATTTTTAAGGAGAGGCCTACTTGTGCTTATTGTAAAAAGCTTGGACATGAAGAAAGCAAATGCTTCAAAAAGGAGCAAGATGAGTTAAAGAATCTACTTAAACAAACTCAACTTGAATTGTCCCAACTTAAGGCAAGTGGCTCTTCTAATGTTGCATCTACATCATCAAATAAATCAAAGAAAGGTAAAGGTATGGCACTTGTTGCTTTAGCACATCATACTTCACATTATAAGTGGCTTCTCTATTGAAGGGCTTCACACCACATGTTTGCCTCTAAGGAGTTGTTTTCTACATTTGAGCCATGTTCATTCCCTCCAATTTTTAAGGGGAATAACACGTATAGGACAGCTTATGGAAAGGGATCCATGAATTTTGGTGAAGGGACATTTTATGATGTACTTTATGTTCCATCTTTATCCACCAATCTCCTTTCCATTTATCAGATCAGATATATTGTCTTAGGGAAAAAATTAAGTTCACACCCACTTCAGTGATTATCAAAGATTTGTAGAGTAAGGCCATCATTGCTATAGGACATGTTGGTCATGGTTCTAGAGTGTATTCTTTTTCTTGCTTTCATTCTTCCAACTTTGATGATGGTATGAGTATAGATGACACTAATACCTTCAATCTTTAGAAGGAAACTTAGTTTGGCTATTTAAACCTTGGAGTTGTATCCTCCTCATTGGTTTCCACACCTACTAATATTATCTCTTCTTCTCTTGCTTTGTCAGTTTTGAGTGTTCCATCATCCTTGGTTTCTCGTGATTCAGGACAACAGGATCAACACATATGTGTTACTCATGCAGATGATTGGGATGACTACTTGGAAGGAATATCAGACTTGTTTAGTGAGTTCCATTTTATAGAGTTGGTAAATAGTTTTGATGATATACATGCTATTATCACCTTAGAGGATGATGTTCCTCTATCTCCTGATTTTGTTATGATTCCAACAGTAGTTTCACTACAGCTTTGAGAGATTTCATTGTAGTCTCTAAGTTATGTGCAACATTCAAAGACTTATGTTCTTCTCACTTTGGAAGATATTATGCACCTTTCTATAGTTTTCCTTCTTTCAGAAGGAAGCCATGTTGTTCATTTTTTTTTTATCACTTTCAACGTTCTTCAACAAGTATCACTCAGGACTATATGATCCATCATCTTATGAGGGTGGTCTCTAGTCTCTCTCTTTCTCTCCTATGGGGGGAATATCTCTTGTATTTTTGTGATAGAAGTAGTTCTTGGGAGGTCTTGAGTCCTTCTCTCTTTCTTCTTCTTTCACTTGTACATTTTTTTTGTTTCATTTCTCTTTTTGAGAGGATTTTTATTCCCACTAGGTTTTCTCCTTTTCTTTGCCTTTTGAGAAAGTTATTTGTACATGGGTACCTCATCAGGCTAGTAGTTGGGACACATTTCTTCTATACCCACCTAAGCTATGCTTAAGGTGGGGTGTGAGTGTATTCTACTCTAGTTAGGCTAACTTAAGCCTAGTTAGGTGTTGGAGTTGACCCTTGACTCATTTCCCATGAGGTGTTAAGGATGTTGAGGTATCTTGAGAGGCTTCCAATCCCTCTTGACACCTATCACTTGCATAGAGAAGATCAACTCATTGCCACTGTAGGATGAGGAGTCCTCTCCTCAATCCATGGCATGTGATTACCTATTCTTGTGGTATGTATTTGCTCATCCTCGTTCTTTATAATGAGGGTTTCAGCTCATTGTCAAGACTAAGATGAATACAATATCATTGCATTCCTAAATCATTAGTGTTTGTTGTTAATCCTTTTTTCTTGCAAGTTTCTACACCTTGTTATGACATTGTTCCTATAAATGTACCCCTAAAACTATAGAATTAACTATTCCAAGGGACCCCACTTAAGGCTTACATAACAAAACTTGCTAATTACAAAATAGATATTCATTCTTGAGAAGATATTCCTTTGAAGAAACAAATCCTAAATCAAATGGAACTCCATCAAGATACCTCATGACCCTCAGAAAGGTGTATCTTTGATTAGAATTATTGAGTTCTTAAACTACCATTTTCTTGAACTCTCGAATCACTAATTCTCAAATTATTTGATAATAATTTATATTGATCTCTACAAAAAAAGGAAACATCAAGTTGTCTCATGACCATCATAAGGGTATATTCTCAATCACATTCTCATAAAATTTCTTAACAATAATGCATATTGAGTTCAACACCAAATCCCTTACTTGTATCAAAAAATCAAACTTCACAATATATATTCATGGAATCCATCAACATCAACAAAGAAAAAAGAAGAAAGAAAGAAAAAGACTTCTCATGCAAAGCACCATGTCAAAGTGAGAATCTAACTTGAGATCATGGAAATTCCTCCATCCTCTAATGTCACCAACCTCCGATTGATCCTATTACACTTTATCTGTTTGATGTCTTGGATGAGACTTTGGAGGCATCATCAGGTGTTGCAAAGATAGCCCCATTTACTATAATTTCAATGACCTTTATAATGTTTTCTATTTCTAGTGTAATTTCTCTTGATATAGCTAGAGTAATCCTCTCTTTGGATTTAGATTCTCAAAAATTAGTTAAAATCCCATCATAAATTCAGTCTCTTTAGTGCAGGAGCACCTTGACAAAATCATGCCTCCTTTTGGAAATTCATGAAGGTTGATCAATTTTTGATGTTTAAACATTTCTCAAGGGTCATTTAAGTCATTAGGAGGTCATTATGTCATGTTTTGGTAAATAAAAATGTAAAAAGATGTTAAAGGTTGTCAAAAATTGCAAAAAATGAAAAGTTGCAACAAAGCAACACCTAGAATATGGAAGGTCACTTTGGTTTTAGGTGTGGATAGGTAGTTAGTAATAATTTGGAAGGTGTAAAGTTAGTTTGGATTCCTTTAAAAAGGCTTTTGTATACATTTTCAACTGGTGGGTGATTGAATATCTGATTATGAATGAATAAAGACACTGATTCTTGTATATTTTCTTCAGAAATTCACTATTTCCTTGGTATGTACAGCCCTGTACGGGTAGGAATCTATGCCAAATTGATTGTAAGTGAATGAGTGGTCAATCACCTTCCATTTAACTCTTGTTTCATGGAATTTGATCCATTTTTGAGATAGTTATAGCAATTTTTGTGAAGATTGTCAAAACCCTCATTAGGGTAAACATAGATCTCTAAAATTGTGTTTCTCATCTTTGTACCTGGTGATATCTCCTGGTTTTTGGTGATTGGATTCTTATTTGGATATTCTTTCACATTGTAATGATTTTGGGAAAAGATATAAAGTTAAGAAGGTGAAGAATTGAGATTTAGGACTTGAAATTTGTATACAGTTTGTCAAATAGAGTTTACAAAAGGAATTACACCTAGAGGGTTTGTATAAATGCTTATGGGAATGGATATATAATATAATTGTGAGTTTTTACAGGTTAAATAACAAAAAATTAAAGCCTTGGGACAGAGTATCTATGTTGGGAGATAGCAAATCCAATAAGCCTAAGTCTGAAAATATGTAACATACTAGTAAAAGAATGGTGTTCAGTGAAGTTTTTGTGAATTTTGTCTGTGGTTTTTGAATCCATATTGAATGATATTTTTTTTGTAAGGTGTTTAGGTTTTTTAAGAACCCATTGCAAGAATTGGGTTGGAGAGTTTACAAGGTTTTGGAATCCTATTTGTTACTATCCTATTATGATAGTTTGAATTTGACAGTGAACAATGATTATTTTTGTGTTTTGATGATGTTCTACTTGATGAATGTGATACTAAAGGTTGTAGTAGAGTAATGTAAGCCTTTTCCTGATGGGGCTTGAGAAGCTTAAAAGGTTTTGTGTTCATTTGAAGGTTGATTCTTGCATACCAGTCTAATGATAGCCTTGTTTTGAAGACTAAAATGAAGGTTCAATCTAAGAGTTTGTTAAAATATCATAAATAAAAGATGGGAGAAGGTATGTTATGTTTGAGTAGATATAATCACACTTTCTTGAGGTATTGGTAGAAATATTTTGGCTTGGGCAATTGATATTGATCTGTTGAAGTGGCCTAAAAGGCCTAATTGCTATTTTGGACAAGTTGCCATTGTAAATGCACATGGTTAAGAGTTTGTATTCAGAAAAGAGTTTTATTCCATCTATTTGATGTTTCCTAAAGGTTTTTTGTGAACAAATAAGTGGCTTGAGTCTTATGTCTCAGTTGGAGTGCTTTGAATCAAGGATTTGTAAAGGAAAAGTGCCTTGAAAAATAGATTGCATTGTAAGTTGTTTGTCTCAGTGAAAGCTTCAGTTTGGTAAATTGATTTGTTGTCAAGAACAAAATGAGTTGAGTTGTTTTTCTTCCTCTATATTGCATCAAAGTGGTATCAGAGCTAGAAGGCTCTGGGGAAAGGAAATTGGTTTTTGTTTTGTGGTTGTGTGGTTGTGTGATGTGTTGTGCAAGTTAGGAAGAACCTGGTTGCTGCCAAGAGAAGGCAAAGAGAAAGTTGAGAAAGGTGGAAGCAAGAGGAAGCTTGCTTGAAGATGAAAGGATGGAAGTGATAAGAAGGTGTTTGTAGGAAGAGGAAGAAAGGAAGAGGGGAAAGAGGAAAGAAAATTTTGATAAAGAGGTTACAAAATTAAAGCAAGAGATGATAAGGATGGATAAAGAGTTTGAACATGGAATCCATGATGGGGATGAAATAGATGATTGAGAAGTTGTATAGACAAGCCACAAGTTGGCATTTGAAAGTGAGAAATAAAGTTAAATGCCCCATTTAGAAGATAGAAAAAAGGAGAAGAAGGCAAATGAAGATAAAAGAGAAAGAAGAAGATGAAGCATTTGAAGATACAAATGAAGAATTTAAAGATGATGAAGATAGAGGTGTACCCAAGTAGGAAGATGAAGGAGAGGCAAAGACTAAGGACCTGATTTCTGAGAAAGAAGACTTTGAGTTGGTGACAAGGATGGATGAAAAAAGGATAAAGGATTAATTGCTTATGGAGATTTGCAAAGAGATGAGGACTAATGGAGGTATTGTGATCAAGTTAATGTTTCATTTCTTTCTTGTGCTGATGTTTTGGATAGGAAACAAGTTGAAGGCTAAAGGACAAAGCGAGAAACTAGGTGTTGAGATGCTACAAAGAATAGTGAATCCGATTTCAATTGGCAAGAAAGAGAGAAAACTAATTTGCATGGACAAGATGAAGCCAAAAGTGAAGATGAAGGTGATTAGGAGTAGTTTCAAGGTGGATCAAAAGCAAAGCATAAAAAGGGTGAAGATTTTTTGAATACTACATATCCAAGTGGACTTGGATTTTATTTGGTTGGGAGTATGGTTTAGGAGCACCTTGACAAAATCATGCCTCCTTTTGGAAATTCATGAAGGTTGATCAATTTTTTATTTTTTAACATTTCTCAAGGTTCATTTAAGACATTAGGAGGTGGGTTACCTTAGAATAGTGGTTTACACTTTCTAAGAGGAAGGAAATTTTGAGTTTTTTCCATTCCCCATATTGAATGGGTTCGGCCGAACCAGTTAAAGCCTGAGGGTTTGGCCAAACATGGGTTCGAACGAACCCCTTCAATATGAAAAAAAACAAAAAATTGTTTCATTTTCACTGTCACTTTTACATTCTTCTTTTACTAGTCACTGTCCTGGTGCGTGCGGCGAACAAAGTCCGTGACGGCAACAAAACAAGGTTTCTCTCTCCGGTGAAAGAAAATTTCCATTCGTCTCTTCAAAGTTCATCATTCCAATTTGCATATCAAGCACTATTGAGCACTAGGTATTTAAAATTCAATTTTTTAGAGTTCAAAATGCATCTATTTGTTTAATTTTGAAACCCTAAATGCAATTTTTTTAAAATTTGTTGAATTCAAATTGCACTTGTTTGAAAGTTTTTAAAGCATTTTCAATACAGTATTTTGCTTCCCCATTTTACATATATTTTTTTCTTGTTAAACACCTTTCATGAGAAAAATGAATATCAAAACTATCAACTATCTGTTAAGGGATGAGAGGTCTATAATTTCAATGCATCTACACCTTTTCAATGCATCTACAACATTATTTCAAGTGTCAAATGCTCCAACATCACCTCCCCATCATCTACCATTTCATAGTGGACACCTTAACTATCATCCAACTAATAACACAACAAATAAACTAAACACATATGTCACAAAATAATTTTAAAACTACAAATTTAGGGTCAAACTTGTAGATGAAAATGTAAATTCCATACATGTAGGAGTGAACCATGAAAGTCATATCTTGGTTTGTTAAGGTGTCATAATATTAAATCTTATAAAAAATCAAGAATCATATAATTGATTATGTACATTACAATAAAATATCTCCATATAACAAATGAAGCTAAAAACCCTAACCCTCTTTGTCAATTCTATAGTGTGCTTGTCTAGTATTTTTAAATTCAATTGTATGTTCAAAGGTAATTTGTGTATTTACTTATTGTATTTATTTATCCTAGCTAATTAGAAAAGAAAACTCTAAAGAAATTATTTTCTTTTCATTTTGGCAAAGCCATTTAATTTGGTATGTCCTACGATTTGGCCATAAAGGTTTTCTTGAATCTTATTTAGTTTTTAGATTTAAGTGCTTTCTCATTGTCTAATTTCTTAATCAAATATAAACATTGTTCGATCCTTATTTCCTTCTAATACCAAAATCATCCTCTTTTCCTAGTAAGAAGTCATAGTTCAATCCCACCATGGTTGTGAATCAAGCTAAAATTGGTATGATTGGGAATATACATGATACTAAATTTATCATAATGGAGAAGAATCATTTGACCATGAGGCCCTTATTGAGAAAATGGTAATCAAGATATAGCTTTGATGCACACAACCTTTCTTTGGATCTTTCAAATTTGGCTAGTAATATTAATCCTAGTACAATGATTGATCTCCTTCATATACTAGGTTGATTAATAAGCCATGTGGAAAGAAAGTACTTAAAGTTAAATAGGTAAAAGGATAAGCTCAACAATCCCTTTGAGTGATGTGCCATTTTCCCTCCATCCCAAGCTTCTTCTTCATGTATTCCTCCTTATTGTTTTACTCCTATCTATCTTATAATGCAATTTATTTCTCCTTCCACCAAATCTCCCCAAATTTATCCTCTCCTTTTTCCTAGATCTCATCTCATGCTTACTTATTATGATGCACATAGTTCTCTTGTCTTCACATTAGTTATCATTAGTTTTGTTTACACTTCCCATGTTCCCCTCACTGTGATATTTCTATGCAAGTCTTTGTCACTCCACACTCATTTATTATGTCACGACAAATTTATACACCACCTTCCATTTCTCATCTTGCCACTTTCATTCATGTCCTTAATCCTAGTGTGCCTCTATCTACCCTTGACATTAATGTTTAAAGTCTTGTTGAGATGAAAAGTAATGTTGATTCCTTACCTAATGGAAACAAAAAAAGACATACATATAAAAATCAAACACAATTCAATTTCTATTGAAAATTTTACATATCCATTTTTTGTTGGATTTTTGGATCCTAGATTTGAGATGCACAATGTTAAAGGAGATCCCATGACACATTCAAATTTCTTTAGTGCTACATATTTGGATTTTGTGTATGATGATAAGTTATTGGCTAAGTTCTTCCCATGAAATTTAAAATATTATGCTATTAAATGATTTTATTATCTTCCATTTGGGTCTATTTTTTAATATTGAAATTGGTCAATGCAAATATTGGGAATGTTGGATTGAAGTTTATTATTTTAGATTTTTTGACTATAAACAAGGATCTACAAAGTATATACATTCTTAACATTTGCATGTGCAAGTGAGATGAATGTTAAGAACTAAAGTTGTTAGAGGCTACCACACTTAATTATGGATCTTCTAATGATTCATCTACATCATCCTACCCTTGTAAATTTGAAAAGAAAAATTATTTCCAAAAGGATAGTAAAAAATAATGGAAATGACCATTGTACAAACTATACATTATAAATGTTTCTAATATTATGACTCTAAAGCCTCCAACTTTTTCCTTTGTAAAATGTGCTTCAAAATTTACTTAGTGCAAACATGATTACACTTCCTCCTATTAGGCCATTAGATAAATCTAAGGTTATTCCCAAAAGATATAATGAGAAAGAATTTTGTTATTAAATTGTAGAGTTAATTGTAATTATACTCAACATTTTATGGGATTAAGGAATAATTGATTAAGGATTTGATTGATAAAAAAAAATTAGGTTGAGGGGGTTAATATTGGGGTCAATCCTTCAATTGTTCCTCCTAATGAAAATTTAAATATTTTACACTAAATAAATCTAATAAAATGGTTTTATATGAGGGTCATGAGATTGAGGTACATATACATGTTGACGAGCTTGAAATCATTGATTCACCTACATGTGAGGAATGATTTGTTGGTATTAATAAAAATTATAAGGGTACTTATTCTTCTTCTTATGTACTAGTGATTGAATTTTATAGAAATTTCTATGGACTAACCAGTATTCAAACTTAGGACCTCCCATTTGGTGTTAGGATGCTCTACTATTGAGCTAATGGCTCACATTGTGATGAGTCCTTTTATGGCTTAGGTGTGTATCATTTCTCCAACACACTCCCTTGAGCCACAAAATAGGTGTCAAATGCACCTAGCTTGGCTCTAATACCATGTTGAAATTTCCATGAACTAGTTAGGATGCAAATCTCCACCACTAAGCTACCCACCCACTTTATGACAAATCAATTTACGGTTTAGGTATGCTAATTTTTTCGACACCTTTTTCACATTGTGAGATATTACCAAATAATTATAATGGTCCTTTGGTTTTGTGTGGATCATGAACCATGTAAGGGTGTGTTTATTGATCTTACTCACCAATAAAATGTATGCATTGAATAATTTTTGTTTTATCATCATTTTATAAACAAGCATATGCATATTTGAGGGTTTATTTAAAATTGACTAATGATATGTTGATTGAAACTATAGGATACATTATTTTACCTTATTTTTTTGGTCTAAAAGATGAGGGAAGTTCTTATTCTATGTCATATTATTTCTTCTTTAGATACATATCTCATATTCTACTTGGGTATCCATGGATAAAGCAATATCAAGCAACATCATCTATGTCATGCCATCAAGGTATCAAATATGTTCACACTAGTAAAGAGGTTACAATTGCAAGAGATCCATATATTCATTTATTTTAGATTAAGTCATTTAACCTTAAATAATTTTAAGAACATACCTGAGGATCCTCTATATATAAGTGCAAGGATTCTTTGCCTAATTTGTAAAAATTTCAAAAGGAATAACAATGGTGGGAAAATCAAGACAAGATGCAACAATTTAGAATTCCTAAAGGGTTTACAATTATTAGAGCCAAATTAGGTTATATGTAGGTTTTATATTATAAAATGATTCAAGAATCTATAAGGCCAAAAGAACCATAAGCATTGCAAACTTTAGTTCAGAAGCATAAGGGATTGGATATTTTCATTCCTAAACATGGTTTTCATAAAAAAAATTATTCATGTAGCAAGGAAGGATGAGGATTACAAATGATAAATCTATATTTTCTTCATCTTAAAAGGGTCTTCAAACTACTTGGGTATCAAAGAATGATTTACATAATAAAAAGTTGAAAATCTACAAGTAGAAATACCAAGTTACAAAAACAAGAATAATCGTTATGGTAATAGAAAGAGAAAATGCTTCCTCTTAAAAACATGTTTATTAAGAGTTCTAATTTACATAGTGTTGAGGAGCACATAATATAATAAACATGATTCAAGTACCAAAACATTAAGTATGATGATTGGGATGAGAGGATCAACTTGGGGAGGATTATTATAACATCATTAGTTGGAACTTTTTAATTTTATCTCTTTGTGTTGGTGTTGTTTTTAATGTTCTTAATTAGAGTGTGGATGATGTTAATATACATTTAATGATGCATTTTGAAATTTATTTAGTAAAGGTCTCATTTTGTACATCTTTAGTAATTGTATAAAAATTTGGAATATTTTGGTTAATACATCTTATTGGAAAACCATTCATTGAAAATTTTTTGAAGCCCACAACCGAATGGTTTGTGATGACCTCTTGCCTTCAGGAATTTCTATTATGCTCATCAATTTCAAAAAAATTTGGGGTTCTTGAATGTTTTTAAATTTTAAAAAAATCATTACAAAAAGATGGATTTTGAATTTCTTTTTCTTTTTCACATTTAGGTTCTCTCTTCTTATGAAATTTGGAGACACGTTGAGTTTCATTGGTTCATGTGAGATATTTAGAACAAGTATGCAATGAAGTCAAACTTTATTAGATTTGATTCAAGTAATATGACATATCTATTTTTCTTTCCAATCTATATTTTTTTGATGTTCTTGGCTATATAATTGAAGTTCATTTATGTTAACAACTATTAGATTAAATATTTTTATCCCCAATTATTTTCAAATGATTTTATACTTTAATCTTTGTATTCTTATTCTTTCTTTCATCATTTCATTTAAAATTTGAACCATTAAAGGATGCTATGTTATAGATTATAGTTGTCTTCCAATTATTTTTAAATCAAGTTAATAGTATGAAAATATTATTGATGAGTAGATGAATTATTACAAGTTCTATTTTAGATTTATATTCTCTTTATCTAGATATATTATTTACCAAAGTCTCATTATTTTTTTAGGTGTACTGTATATATATATAACATGGAAAATGTAGATCATGTTCCACCTGTGCCAAATTCTTTGTTTGCAAATACTAGTAATGAGATAAAAAAATTGAGAGATTCATTAGCATAGGGTGCAAACCCGGGGATATATAGTGAACCATGCATGTTAATATTGCATAGTCTATAAAAACTAAAAGATGAACTTGAGAGGACTTGTAACGCCCCGCCATGCAACCCCAAAGGAATTAAGTAAAATGCAACCAATTTTTATAATTTTTTTTTTTAAAAACAAAGGAGCGAACATTAAATAACATAATGCTTAATCCTTTGAGGTACACGAGGACATTACTTAAGAATCAACCCTTAACAACATGAACATTTAACTAACCATTACATAAACCATACATTCATACATCCATAAATATAATTACATTAGTAACAACAATAGAGACATAAGATAGTATAATATCCAAAGTTATAATATCATTGTAGATTCTTTTCATAACCAAGTTTACAATAAAAGTACAATGCATCATCATAAGATTACATCACAATAGCACCATGTGCAATAATTTACAAAGATTCCCAACTAGGTGGGAGTAATACATCAATATAAGAATATCATAAGTACATAAATCTGGAACCCACAACAAGGAATCAGCTACTACTACAACTCAGCACTGAAAGATGAACCTGCATAAAAGAGAGAATCCCAACGGGTGCGAAACACGATCCACCCGACCACCCCCATGCTAGGAGTTGCTAAGGAGGTGTTCCCGACCAAGACCATCTAAACAAAGACTCACAACCAGCTAATGAAAATCATACAACACATGAGACCACTCAAATTCATACAACAACAAAAATCACCAATACAAGACAAGTGACCAATTCCAGAGGATTTCCAAAAGACAACATAAATAAGAATGTTAGAGGGAAGTGTCATCGCATGGATTAACATGGATTCTCCAGGCTACCTATCGCAAGGTACCACCTCCATCTATTGACGGATTATCCAGACAACCAAACGCTAGGAACCACCTCCATCTATGGTTATCCAAGCTACCTATCTCAAGGAACCGCCCCATAGGCTTGCTCATGCGAAATCGTTACCTTTCATGAAGACAAGGCAACGATCATGCCAACCACAGCCTTCTCAATCCCCTTTAGTCTGTGGTAGCACTAAAAGGTGGTTGAGGCAACAATTATCTTTTTAGTGTGTTACTACCCACCCCCTAGTTAATTAATTAAATTATCACTTATTAAGTTCACTCTAACAAGGGCTATCCTAGTGCCCCTTTGTGCACCGACCACCCACTTAAAGCCACTCCCTCTAAACACTCAACCACAAAACAATAACATCAAGGATTGTACCACATAAAGAGCTAAATCAAATGGCAATCAAAAGTGAGGCATGACCATCCCACCAACCACAAGGAACACATCCACAGTCCGGTACAATCCAAATGTATAACATCACAAATCTAAAATCAAATCAAAATCAAGAGTAACCGCATTACCCCACCTCTGGAATCACTTAGGTTCCTAAACAAGATGGTTAAACTCTAGGGTTCCCTTGCAGAGCATAAACCCCCAAATAAAAGAAAATCCATAATACATGAAACGATATAACTCAAAAGAATCATTAACAATAATATCAAAAGATACATCCCAAACACATGGAAAAATCCTCATCAGAAATGTAATTCAATAACACAAAAATTGCATTTGATTAAGAACATCTAATTTATCTCTACTTTTCCACATTCAATGCATTTTAAACAATATAAATAAATGTAAGATTATCTTTCTATCATATTATCAAATTAGTAACTACCCTACAATAAAATTACAATATCTATTAAATATATATATATATATTTATATATATATATATTAGTATTAACATTAATAATAATAACATTATTTAGATGAACCTCTACATATATATATATATATATATTAGTGGCAACATTAATAATAATATTAATATTAATATTAACCTCTGTATATATATATATATATATATATCATTATATACTTATTTAAATACCCAAAACTCAAATACAATATATATCGAATTTATTATAAAACAAAGTCCATAATATACACATGAATTTAAAATATTCCTCGCATAACGAAAACAAGCTACCCGAATACCAATCCCGATAAAGGAGGTATGTGACAGAAACGCATGAATAAAATCTCGCATTTTAAGAAAACTAACCACTACACACAGTAAGCAAAACACCCGAACTCGGAAGCTTTATTTCCTATCGAACTCTATATGTCATATGCACTTATCACTGCACAGTGGTAATTTACAACCCTCTAACCTAGGGAGTCAGGATGATGTGGCCGCCGCCGACCACACCCCTTTCAACACATAGAAAAGATAAGAGTTAATGTGGAAGCAGAGGAACGCGGAGAAACAAACCAACTGCCAAAAAAAAAAAAAATAAATAAATGAACGCCCACATAACCTACGGATATAAAAAAAATAAAGGAATTTATAATGGACGCATTGAACAGTGAACAAGATGAACAGACCAGCAAATGGACGGACGGTGACCACGGTATACCGGATGCCATCCAATAAGGAATAACATAGGGACACGTGCGCTAGAGAAACATTTTAACTTTATTCTTCATTCGGTCAAAACAAAGAAAGGAAAGATTAAATACGGGTCTCCAAAAACAAAACATAACAATATAATAAAATTGTATTGTATGCTCACACTAGAGCTAAATGCACACTCGAGCTAAACAAAAAGAATAATCTTCATTTGAGCAAAAAGGCTACAAATTATGATACATAGGAGTCAAATGTATAAAAAGAAAATAAAATTTGTATTCAACATCACTCAGGGAAAATATTTCTTCCATATGCAAGACGAAAATAATTTGGACCCGAAAATTAAACAAATAGAAAAATAAAATTAAATCAAAATCCCCCATTCTGAATATGGATTCCCAAACTCAAACAGAACGAAAATAAATATAAATAAGAATAAGCAGTTTACACCCTTTCAATAAATTCGCACCAGAATCTAGACTAAATATATATATATATATATATATAAATAAAAAGTAGCATAATGATTTAACGCAACATTGTGGGTATCATTCCAGCCCTATATAAATATAAGCCTATTTTATCCTGAACCAAAGGTTTGATAAATTTAAACAAAAGGTATTTCATTAAGTCACAGAAATATATGGGGTGCAAATTTACCTAGAATAAACAGATTTCAAATCAGGGAAATCCCCTACATACAAAAATTTAATTCAATCTTCACAAATTTCACACAAAAATTTAAAATCTACTTTTAAAACAACACTTACACAGAGATTTAAACTCATAAACCAGTACAGCCAAGAGTATATAAAAAGAACAAAATGCATAAACAAATAGAACAGAATTTTGAAAGGAACCTGGCGTCCTACGGCTGTAGAAGAAATCCAACACAGATGCTTTCCTCCTCCTTTCAACACTGACCCTTTCCTGTAGCTTCTTTGTCCAAAACAAAACCTGAGACAATCCTCTAAAAAAATTTCCCCACATCCTCTTTTCTGTTCTCTTTAAAAGAATACCAAAATCCCCATTTCAACAGCCCCTTGTCTCTTCCTCTTCCTTTCCCGTGAAAAAGATTTCAAAATAATTAATTTCATTCTCCAAATAACCCCCACAAGAATCTCCAGCTTTTCTCATTTAATTATTTATTATTTTTTTAAAATTAACACCAGTTATTTCTAAAATTTAATTAAAATAAACTTTTTAATAAATAATTAACTTTTAATTAAATATAATTAAACTTCAATGCTTACTAAATCATAATTAATAAATAACTTTAATTAATCTTATAAATATAAAATAATAAAATTAAATATTCCCAACCATGAATAAATTAAATAAATCATTTAACTCAAAAATCAAAATACCAAGACAAGACCAAGTCAACACATGACTCAACAATCTCATAACGAAATGACGGACTTGGGTCGAGAATTCTTCCTTAACAACTCCTTTTAACAACATCGTACCCATTGGGTTTATTTTGTGGTCGCCCTGTCCTGCCGAAGTAGGTGGAATCGAGACTTTTAATCCTGCAATATCTGCAAATAGATAAACATCAAATAACATATAATCTCCATTGAAAACACACTGTGAAAGGTAATAGTGGGGTAGCAGGGCACTCGCGAGCGAGTGGTATTACTCCGTCCTTTCACCAAAATACACTGAACAAGTCATCATAAGCATAATATCATGGAAACACATTATTGCATATGAATTTAAAGAACACCATTACATAACGAATCAAATCATCAATGTATAATATATCATCAATTGTCACACATAATGTAAAGAGCAGTAAGCAAATAACTAAGAAGCCACACGTGAACAAATATAAATCCACCACGTAGAGTATCACAAAGTATCCACAATATCAAAGAGTACCAAGAGTATCTAATGAATCAGCAAACATGGGGTATTACAGGACTAGTGCATATTCCCCAGACAGAGTGACTGCTATTCTTTCCCGCATGTGGTAAGAAGTACATGGTGATGATCCCCTTAAACAAATACAAGATAGTGTCACCAAAGAAATGATAAAAACCACTTGTTTTCCATTTTATCAAAATGTGCTTAAGGTTAGGGGATACCAGGTCACTAGATGTGTCGATCATGCTATGGCCTCATTGATCTACCCACGATTTCTCGTAGCACATGGTCTATACCCAAACAATGACCAGATTCCATTATATTTTGTTCAGCAGTTGTATGCTGAGGTCCATTTGGGCCTCAAAGTTAACTACTTGGACATTCCACCATATGTTGGTTAGGGGCATGGTAGGATTGCTGATAGGCCCACCTATCGTCAAGCATATAGAATACCTCCAATGTTTAGGGTATTGGTTGGTGACAGGTCTCCCACTCTCACCCCAACTCTAGCCCCCATAGTAGATGAGGTTGTTGTTGCTTCCCAAAAGGAAGCAATTGACACTATAGGTGACATTGCGGCTGCCACCACTAGGATATCTGATGATCATGTAGGTCAGTATTTGATATCTAGACATTCCCGATCCACACCATTTTTAGCACAGTGGACCACCATGGATCCTTTTACAGTGGCCGACATCCCTACTCCTACACAGCTTGATGCACTTACAGGAGATATGTCACGCATGACTCTACATTGTTTGGCTGAGGACCTGTTGGAGGCATATGCCCACATTGCATCAGACAATGGGATCGGTATAGAGAATGTTAGAGATCATTTGAGACATAGAGGTCGTTCAATTCCAGGATCCCATCACTCTCAGCCAAGCACTAGTGTGCATCAGAATCCCCTACAGTTCATACGGTAGCTGCACAGACTATGGGTTTTACTGATATGTTGATTGGTTACGGTTCATCATCACAGATGCCATGTCACCTTCATAGTCCTCTACATTCATCATTTCTAGCACGACATGGGATATATTAGATGGATGCAGATGTTGATTCATCGCTTGATCATTTGGTGGATATGGTGGAGGTGAATGTTTCAGAGGACTTAGGTCATCCGATATCAGATGATGTGCATGTATGTGTGCATGTGCATGTTTCAATTCTTTTTTCATTATTTTTTAAATTTCTTTTTAACTAGATATTCATGTAAGTTGATATATATGTGTATATATATTGTTACAGGTGGACATACCTCATATCACTCCTAGCCTTGGTCTAGATTGTGTGCATGATCGATGTGACTCTGTGGATGAATCTGCTATCAGTGGACATGTGAGTTTTCATAAAATATATATTTATGTATGCATAGATAAATACAAGTTCTAGATTGATATTTAAAAATACAAGTTCATTTAAAAATAGCTTTCATAAAATTTATTTAATAAAAATTATATGTATTTAAAACATCTTGTACACAATTTTATTTGCAGCGCTCAGCACATCCATCCGAGCAGGACTGTTCTCATTCAAATGGCCATTCATCTAGGAGTAGACATTCATATTAGGCCATGCATTCTAGATTTATGATCTTTACCACATGATGTGTATTTGATTATATGATGATCTTTAAAATTTAGTATTTGATATTTGATGATCTCTAACTTACACTTGCTTATATGATATACATACATTTGCTTATTTTTTGATCTTTAGTATTCGACATTTGATGATCTTAAATTTATATTTTGCTTTTATGAGATATATACATATATTTTCTTATATGATATATATATATATACATTTGCCTCTTTGCTTATAATATGTGTTATGTTTATATGTATTGAATCCCTTTACATATATGTACATGCGTTTGCTTATGGTTTAAACATGTTTACACATAATATATGTATGCATTTTCTTTAAATATTCAATATACATACATGTTTTCTTATTTTATGATCTCTTACAACTTACATTTCCTTATATTCATTATACATTTGATCTCTAGTAGAATTTTAGGGAAATCAATTCCATTTTATAATTAAGTTCATTCATGTTGATCATAATAAATATTTTTTAAAAAATGACTTAAGCAACATGAACCATTGAGTTGAGAACAAGATATAATCTTTTTGACAAGTAACTTGAAATTCAATTCAAATATAATTTTAAGAAAATTCAATTCAAATTATATTGAGCTATTATACGTTTTTTACAAGTAACTTGAAATTCAATTCAAATATTTAATTAAGAAAATTTAATTCAAATTATACCTCTATTATACACTTTCGACAACTAACTTGAAATTCAATTCAAATATAATTAAGAAAATTAAATTCAAATTATATGTCTAATATTTATACATTTTTGACACTTTACCAAAATCCTAAAATTACTAGATATGTTGTGCATACCTATGAATTAAATAAAAACAAACTCCACAATGAAATAACTTGTTTTTTTACTACTTGATTCATTTAAACTAGGATCTAGTTATTCCATGTACACTTGAATAATTTTGATTCACTTGGAGTGCAGATTTTGGAGAAGTTTTTGCACATTTATCAAGGAGGCAAATATTGGAGCTCGACAACTTTTCATTTTTATCAATCAAGGCAAAATTTGGAGGATAATTTAACTAAGTTGGTAGAGGACTTGTTTAGAGTCATCTTTAAGTTGAAGTAGAAAATGGGACAACAAAGAAAAAGAAAAAATGCATCTCAACAAAAATTGTCAAAAGAAGAAGAACAAAAGAGGCGTGATCAAAACTTGGAAAATTATCATAGAAAGAAACAAGGTACATTCTTGTTTCTTCTCTCTCTCACTCTCAAGTGTGTGTTTAGTACTTTTACTTTGAAGGTTTCTAACCATCATTGCACTTGAATGACTATAAATACTTTTAAATATCCTCAAGTCATCTTGGTCATGTAAGTTGCAATGTTTATATGATCCTTGACTCCAATTCCTTAAGCCAATTCTTTTTGTTTCAATATTTACAGTGTTTTGTGTCTTTCATATTTTATTTTCATCACTTCAATGTTCTCAAATTATTTTTATGTTTTATGCTCTAGGATTCCTCAAGTTGGAGTCGAGCCAAATCTAGATATTAGATCAAATGAATCTGTTGAAGAACACATGGACCTTGAAGTTAGGGAGGAGACCCAAGTTCAAACAATGCTTGTTGGAGAGGGGTCAAGATCACTTCCTTCTACTGGTATGGATGAGCATATAAAAATAGCACAAACTTCTCTCACTTATAGCTCATCATGTTTTATCAATTTGTTTGCTTGCATACATAAACTTCACTTATATATTTAACATCATCTCTCACTTTTGTTTGCAAAATATTTTGTGACACATGTGTAGGAAGGGCTCAACAAGCAGGAAGTTTTCATGCTCAAGTCGAGCCAAATCTAGAAATTGGATCAAATGAATCCAGCTCAAGAATGCATGGTCCTTGAAGATAGGGAGGAGGCACAAGTTCAAACAATGCAAAGTTGGAGAGGGGTCCAGATCACTTCCTCCTACTAGTATGGATGAGCATATAAAACTAGTTGAGAAGGTGGGGAACAAATTTCATAGAAATTTAGATCATTTACTTGAAATGGATATGGAGAAACTCAAATATTATGCCAACCAGCCTTATAATAAGAGAAAAGAGGTCAATGACTGGCTCCTATATAAATGGAATGATCAATCATCATTTCAATCATCTTGATACACTTGAAAAAACCTAATTGTTATCACGCTTACTTCTTCGTGATGAGCTCAAAGAGTCATTACAATTGTTGGGTGTCCATTCATCATCAAATAAGAAGAAACACATGGGATTACAAAAGGATATTGTTCAAAATGTTAAAAAGGGTTTAGATTCCATTGGGAAAGGATCTTGAACTATGGATAAGGCCACTACAAGAAGGGTGATGTTGACATCTATTGTACATCAAGATATAGCAAGAAAAAGAAAAATGTCAGCACTTTCAACTAAAATTGGTTATAGTAGAGCCACATTGATAAAATATAAGAAAAAGAGAAAGTTTTTGGATGAGAGCTTAGAAGGCAATTGGGCAATTATGTGTAGAGCTCCCTATTTTGAAAGGATTGAAGATGTTGTTAGGAACTTGGTCTCGTGTTTTGCCATGATCGTGACTCGGCCCATCATCAAATACTAGAGATGTTATGAGATACGTGGATTGACCTAGTATTTATGGTGAAAATCATATCAAACATTGGCTAGACAACACAATTTGAGATGTATAGAACTTTGTAATGCATATCCCTCATATAAAGATTGGCAAACAATGTTTCAAAGGTTAAAGCCATATTATGAAGATAAACAAGTTTTGAAACTCTGTTGTTGTCGTTATCATATTGAATTTGATCTCTACTATCAGGTGTTTCGAAAGATGAGAGAAGAAAGATGTGGGTTTCAAAATGCACCTCCTAAACAGGCAAGTTTGTTCATAAAGCCTATATTATGTGATCATGAAAATGGACCTCAAATAAATTGCATAAAAGGAATTTGTGAGACATGTGGAAATTTGGCTAAATTTCCTTCAAGAATTGAGGATACCGACCTAACAAAGACAGTAAATTGCAAGAGGTAAGTACTATTTTTAGAGAGTTTATTTGTTTCAATTTCTCATAGATCAAGTTATTTGGATTCTCTTTGATGTAATGTTTCATTGATCGAGTGTGGTTTATTAGTTATTCAC